>VZTF01003267.1:1522802-1658113 GCA_013397755.1 Cnemophilus loriae
CCGGGATGTGCACTTGATGGATGACTGGGGTGGGGTCTCTTCTCCCCCCGTATCCCTCACCTTCCCCCCCCCTCCCCCCCACCACCTAATTTTAAAAAAAGGTGTAATACTTGTGCATTAGGTAATGCTGGAACAGGAGTACTGCAGATGCAGCTGTTTGACAAAATGAATGTGGGGCTTTTGTACCATTGTTAGATAAGTTAGTAGAGATTTTCCAAGGTAAGAAGGACAGTCTGCTGCAAAGGCCTTGCTTGCATCTGTTTGAAGAAATCTTTAGCTTCTACTGATAGTGGACTGATTCAAAACTAAATGGAAAGAATGCCATTCGTTTTAGCAGGTTTTGGGTCAGTCTCTATAATTGATTTAAAAAAAATGAATGATTTGATAGTATTTTAAAATAAATCAATGAAGAAGTGGAGCCTGTGTCCAAGGACTCACTGCCAGGATGTGACATTTGCACCAGTATAGAGTTGCCTAAGGGAGTGTGACCAGGAAATACTAAGCTTACCCCATAATATTTTCTGTGTGAGCTTAAAAGCAGTGTTGGCATTATGCCCATATCTTCAGCCTTCGGTTGCCTAAAGAGGAGGTAGGAATCCTTCAGATGGAGATGGTAAGACAAAGTGAGACTGACCCCTTTTTTTCTTAGTTTTACATCTGAATTGCAAGAGAGGTTTAATGCTGAATTTGCATAAAGATTGATATACCTTGGTTTGTTTTTGGTGATGAATTTGGAGCACAGAGCTGTAACGTGGAATACATGTCTGCTTGATGCATGTCACCTTTTTATATATATGCAGGAACACCTCAGTGTTCCTATGCAGAATTCAGAAATCACAAAGGGTTGTTCAGCATGTCTTTGCCTTTGGGATACAAAATAAATTTTAATAGATGGAGAATTGCCTTGACTGGCCTCCAACCAACATTTTATTTATGAAAAGGTTTATATAGTGTTTAAGAGATATAGGAACTTGGCTCTTGGACAGAAAGCATTTTTCTTTTTGTAGAAAGAAATAGGCCAAGATGGCATAACAGGATAAAGGAGACAGAGTTTGCTCTCCAAATATTCTGGTGCTTGTTTATGTTATTTAAGTCATATAAAGAGTACCATAAAGTGGGTGTGAAAGTACTATGTTCTGCCCTCCATTTTAGAGGCTTTTCTAGTGCAGAACTTCGTTGTAGATAACACTGCCTGCATCTGAGTCTCTGAGTTGGTAAATATGCACATGATTTCTGTCCTTGATCTCAACGCACTTTTTGCTTCAATGTGTTCACCAGACAAAAGGTTTCTGTTTTCATTTGGTTTCCTTCCCTTGAGTTTCTTATTCTCCTTGGCTATGAACACTATGTAATTTCAGACTTATTCCTTTAATCACAGATCACATTTTTGCCTTGGATAAAGCATTCCATTTTCTGTACAAATGAAGGCATAGGTGTGACTTTATGGCCTTTTTTTTTTTTTAATGCTTAAGTGTGTAGATCGGTGTTGTGATTAAAAAACAAAATGTGATTTCTACAACAGTAACATCTTGAATTTCATATGGAAATATGTTGAAGGAAGTGGTTTTTTTTTTTTTAATCTGAAAAAGCCTGTTCCAGTAAAAGTTCACAAAAGGATACATTATCAGCATTCAGTACTTCTGTTAGAGCAAAGCATATTATTTTATTAAGCACAAAGGGAAAAGTGAGTTACATGGCATATATTTATAAAGGTTATGTCCATGACATTTGTCTCTAAGATTTGCTATCTGGAGAAGAACCCTAGAAAATCTAGGCATGAGATCTAAATATAAGCATATGCACTTAAACCCCAATTTTAATTTTTTTTTGAACAGTTGGGATTAGTAGAATAAGGAAAACGAAGCAGGAATGTCAGATTTTTCTTCCCTTTTACAGTTTTTGCACAGCAGTTGGGTTTTTGTTTCCACTTTAGTGATTAGTTTTCTGTTGGGGCTGGTGAGGATTGTCTGGGAGCGGCACAAACCACAACCCATCAGCAGGCTGCTAGTCAGCAGCAGGTGTGAACAACATAAAACAGGATTAATGCTGAACCAGAGTGTGCACTAAAAACAGAACCCCTGTCTTGGTTTTACAAGGGCAGTAAGATAGAAGCACTCTTGTCGTGTTTACTAAACAGTGTTTAGTGGACTATGTAAATGGCTCTGCTCAGCTGCAAAGGAATAAGTGCAAGAATTATTATGCATTTGAAATTTTTAAAGACACTTTTTCCTCCTTTAAGAGTGCTTCTCTGTTACTGTTAAAGCAAAGGCAGAGAGGTAAATGTCAAGGTGTTCAAAGTAAGTGCTTCAAAACTGAAGCAGAGGGAAGGGAGGATGGAACTTCAGCATTCAGTGTTTAAACTTTCTTAGTCATTGACATAGAGGGGGAGGTAGATTTTACTGTCTTTCTGAAATTACACCTTTTCATTTTAGGGTTTAATGTCTACTTCTTTCTTGTGTACACGTTTCCTTTTAAAAGGCAGCTTTTCCATTCCTTTGTGTTTTCATATTTGGGAGCTGTTAAAACCGTGTATTTATTATATCCATTACATTCAACATCGACATCTGCCTTCATTTATGCTCTGTATTATAAGTATTTTTCTCTTTCCCATTATTCCAGGAACAGATTTGAGAAGAGATTGGTGTCTATCAAGCTGCATTTACACTATATACGTAGAGTGATTTAAAAAATAAGAAGACAACAAAAGAAAAGCGAAACAAACAAACAAACAAACAAAAAAAACCAAACCCAAATCCAAAAACCCCTCAGCAAAAAAATCTCGAACAAAATTAAGAAATCAACTCTCAATTCCAAACCCCTCCAAAACCAAAACACTAACCCACAAAAAACACAACCCATTTTTCCTGAACTGGTAAGCATTTTCAAAAGTTCTGCAAACTCAGCCTTAGGAAAAATCATCAGATCTGTTTGCAGAGCTCTGAGGAAAATCTGATCCTTTTGAAAAACAACTTCAGGTATTTATATCAAGTCCAGTTTAAGTATAATTATGTCTTCTTTCCTATGATGTTCTTATGGGATTGGGATTGACAATTACTTTTCTCACAGAATGGAACAAAGTTTTTTAATCATTCAGTCTCCTTTCATCACCCTAATTGCTTGCAAGTTGCCGCCTTATAGATATGTATTTACCCATGCTATTTTTTTTTGTTTGTTTTGGGTTTTTTTTTTTGTTCTGAAATGCTTTTATGAACCATAGCTGCTTTTGTAGGGTCCAGATCATGTCTTCACAGACACCTCTGCAACTCAACTCCTTTTGCTTTAGGACATCCTTATACACCTCTTTAGAGAGGTACGGGTCTGATTTTTGAGGAGAAACTTTGGGATAGGATGAGAGCTTTGCTTATGCATTTTGTCCACAAGGCAATGGTGAGCGTTACCCAAGCAGGAAGATTGCAATCAGAGCTTAAATCTGAAGTTAAGGAGAATTGAGTAGGTTTGTTTGAGCGCAAGAAATAGTCAAGAACTAATCTATTTTCTAAAATACCTGGAGTAGTCACTTTACCTTACTAAGTAGTGCATTTAAATCCATCATTAAAAGCACTTGCTTTAATACCTAAACTGTGAAAATATACCTAAAACCTTATAAAATTAATGATTTCATTATTTCTTATTGCATTTCCACCCCACATAGAGCTAAGAATGTTCATGATTGTTTCAACAATGAGTTTTGATAATGAAAACAGAAGGCTTGAGAAATCCTGTTTTTCCAATGTATTAATTTTTTATCGGTAGTGGAACAAGCTTACCAACATAATATATGTTTTGAATCCAAGTGTGGTTCTCTGACTGCTGCTCCGATAATGTGTGTTACTGTTGTGGCAACCTGATGGTGGCTCAGAGGTTTATTTTTAAAAAGGGTGTTCCTGCATGTTCAGAGTTCTGTTCATCTGTTGTTGCTGAGAAAACAGCTTATATCATTGTAGTGAAATCATGACTTGTGTGATAGCATTTGTAAAGTGCACTGCTTTTACTGGCTGTCTGTGATGTTGTAAACTGGTTGCTATAGCTGGAAATGCTTTTCTGTAGCTGACAGTACACAGTTCACCATTTCCAGAGTTGCTGGTACCAAAATCTGTTGCGTAGGTTTATGAGTTTGAGTGTACGATCCCTGAGTTGTTTGAGCTTTTTATCTTTTTCTGCTCTCTCTCTTTTCTTTTTCTTTTTTTTTCCTTTTTTTTTCCCTCAGAGGTGGTAATATGAAACCTTGAAGTTCAGGATTTTCTGTTAGAACATGTAAGCATACAGAAGTTGTGCTGCTTATCCAAAGTTTATCCTAAGTGCTTAACCTCTTTGGCCTAAGAATCAGTCTGGGCATCCCATGTAAGCAGTCTGTCCCTTGAGGTTTTCTGTAATTCCTGGTTTCTGCCAGGTCAGAAATAAACAAGAATAGACTTTTTGATAATGCTGCTATGTGTTCTCCCTGGGCCAGATGAAACTAGGTGCTGTATTATTATGTTTATTATTATTTGAGTCCCTAATGAGTGTGTTTAAGTCCCTGAAGAGATAAGTTCTTGTTTGTTTCAGGTTTCCTTTGCCAGTTTAGACCAGTTCTCATTTACCCATGCAGGTTTATTTACAGTCAGTTTCTCTTTCCAGTTATACCAGTATGCTCAGGGGAAGCAGAATATCACACAGGACATGTCTCAACTTACACTTTTTCTTTTGCCTTCAACATCATGGAATTGCTTATTCTGATTTAAAAAAAAAACAAAACCAAAAACCAAAATGATTTTTTAACTCAGCAGAGGAGTGTAATTGCCAATCAATTCCATTCAATGTACCCTGTTGTCACTTAATATCTATGTTAGGGAAGTATAGAGGCCCCTGTCATGCTACTGTGTTTGGTGTACAGTGTGTAAATACATAGGTAATTCCTATTCAAGGACTTTGCTGACTACAAATACAGGAAATTCATGCAAGCTGCGGAAAAGGACACGAGATGCTTTTCTCATGTGGCAAGTACAGCCACGCTCTCTATGTGTGCATGTGTAGTTGCATAAAATCTGTGTGTGTGATGTTGTATCTTTAATTTAAGAAGAAAGGCTTGCCAAGAAAGGCTAGCAAGGAAGTATGGGTTGTTTTGTTATAGATCAGCAGAAATCTACCTGGTGGTTAAGGGAGAGATGGGTGGTTTCGTCTGTGTCAGCTCAGAGAAGGTGAAGTTAATGAGAAGGAGGTAGAGGGAAAAGTGCTGTGAAAAGAAGACAGACCAGGGAACAGCACAGGCTGCTGGTGTTGACATAGCACAAGGGGTGGGAGCGGAGGCTGGAGAGACAAATCTGGATAGTACAGGATTGCACAGAACATCTGACTGACTGCTTACATTTAATACCTTTTTGCAATACGATATTTAAAAATGGTCGTTGAACAGTGATTTCAGCTAATACACTATCAGTTGCCTGCTGACTTGAAAAAGAAAATGAAGTTAATTGCTTCTGCTTGTTTGGGTAGCAGTACATTTTGTATAAAAAGGGCAACTTCCGTGGTACAGTGATACTGGTGCCAATCAAACTCTGCCAGATGTGTCATCAGTTTTCTTTCTTTTTCATATATTCTTGTTCAAAGCATGTATTACAATTTTGGGGTTTTTTTCTTACCGTCTTCTTCAGTGTGTTTTGCCCAGTGTTCCATAGGGGAAGGCATCACTTGAAATTGTTAATTTTTGCAGTCCTACTGCCTCAGCTTTTGTTTGCATTTTCCCTAGAAGTGTCAAATATTTTGTGATAAACTTAGTAATTCTATATATCTGTTAGGATAGGTGGAAGACATTCAGTCAAGAGACATAACCCATGGTGGAAACAGGCTTTTCACTGTAGATATACTGGGTATTAAGACTTTATCTAAAAACTGTGACCATGTACCAGAAGATATATAGATTTATGTATAAAAAAATGAGACTGGTTACCTGTGAAATAGTAGAGGTATTTGGAAACTGAAGGAGAATCAAAATTTTTGTGAAGCTATGAGTTTAAGGTCTTGGTAAGATTTCAGGCCTGTTTTGTTTTATGTACAGCACTCGGGGGCTTGCTGGAGAATAGAGATGGACTTCTCTCCTTAAAGGGGAGAGAGAGGGGAAATGCTTCTTACACACTCTTAAGTAAATTGCATTTTGGTTAAAAAAGCAAATAAGCATCTGGTCATTTATTTAACTAGTTCCCACAGTATTGTACGTAAAGGGTTTTTTCGCTCTGCGTGCTGCTTTCTGCTACACTGATGATAATGTACCTGGAAGGAAAAGGCAGCCCAGGCTGAGGCAGCCAGCGTCAGACAGGGCGGGCTGCCATCTGTCCCACCTGCTGCATTCATGTGTCCATCTGGTTACTGCAATAGCTCATTGCGGGCTTCAACTGAGCAACATTCAGCCTGAAAAGAAGGCAGTGTGAATTATTTAGGTAGCTAGTGTAAATAAAGAGAGGGGGAGAGGAGCGAAGGAGGGGAGTTGTGAGAGGGAGAAAGCACTCGCTTGCTCCTAGATGCTTTGGAATGTGTTAATGCATGAGAGCATTTGATTTGCATATAGATTTAGATGTATAGATCATTGTGAAGATTACAAGCCAATGAGTTTTATCTAGATTTAGATAGCTCTCACCCTGGTTTGCACATAAAATATAGCCGGTTTCAGGAGGAGAATCTTTGGGGACTTTAAACCTAAGTGAAACTGATGAAATGTAATGCTTTTAGGTATTAATTTAGCAGAAATAAAATATTTCCTTTAAGGGCTTTCTGTGCCCTTTGTTAACCAAGAATTTATAACTGCTTTGCATAGTCAGTGCTTTATACACACTATGTGGTTTTGATTTGGTTATAGTGACATTTGTAGTCATCTGTACTTTATTCTAAGAGGAAAAGCAGTTGACAAATGCTTTTCCTTTTTCTTATTCTCTCATGTTTATCAGGTGAAGATTAAATCCGGTCATCAAACAAATAATTTTCCAGCTGTCAGTGTATATATACTGTTACACAGACAAATATATATATGCTTTTCTGCCTACATAAACATACATAGAACACTTAAATATTTTAAAATATTTTTAATGGAGGTAAGAAAATATAATTTCATAATTGCGGTGGCCTTAAAAAAATAAACTGGTTTATTTTCAAGTTGCTTGCTTGAATTTCAAAATGACCACCAGAAGATTTAGACTATGGTGGATTATTTATTTCTGAAATTGAATTATCTTTAGAAAAGAAAAATTATTAGTGCTAGATTTGAGCATAAAAGTTCATCTCCATCCTTCTGTTCTAAGCATTTTAATAATAGTCATGCCATGTCAGATTTCTTTTATAATGTTTGAAACATTAGTTCAGTGCTGTGTTAAAAAAAAAAAAAAAAAAAAAGATTTGGCTTCCTGCTTCAGTATGTTTCCTGATGTCAGATTCTTCTTGCTTTCGAATTTTAAATGTCACACTTCCCTGGGCCAAAGAACAAAACCAGGATCATCTTAAGAGGAATCCTTGAAATTGTGGGAGGGTTTTGTGTCATTGTTTTGCCTGGGTTTAGATCTGCAGAAGAAAGAGACACGGCATCTTGAAATCCCAGCAGCCTGGCTACTTCTCTAAGATTTGCATGAAATTCAGCTGCAGCCTTCAAAGGGATTTGAGTGGATTGGATTCTTTAAGGTTAGTCCATGTCAAACCTATTAAGTTCAATTCACATGCAAAACCCTTTTTACGTTTTTTTTTAAGCCAATAAGGCTCTAACTACTATTAAGGCGACATCGTGTACTTGCAGTAGAGTGTCCATGGTAATGGATCACCCTACTGGCACGTGTAACTAACCAATAATCCACTTTGTCATCTTTCAAATTAAAAGATCTGGTGTCCTGTATCTTCCTCAGATTGAAGAGGTACTGTCTGCAAAAGTTGATATCCTAGAGAGGGTTTAAAAGTATCTGAGTCAGTTTGCATATCCGCCTTATATCTAAAATGTGATTTCCCCCCATTAAATGAAGATTAATTTAGCCTTTGAAAGTAACTTAAACTCTATGATTCTTAACTTTCCAGGTCTTTGAGTTCTTATTTTTCCTGCAGAGTTATTCTACTGTTAAATAATTTTAGGAGTACAGTATATGTGCTATGGTGAATCAGAAGACAATTGCGGGGGAAAAAATGATGGAAATACATTATGGTGTATAAAAGGATTAGTGGCTACTTCGGAACTGCAAGGACACGACTTTAAAAAGAACAGTGAAATTTTAAATTTAAAAGCCAATTAAAGAAATTCTGTGTATCTCATGGACATTTAGGTTGAAGCATCTAAATGCCTTGTCCACCAGCTGGCTGTGAAAGGAGTGTCAAATGAACAGGCTTTGCCTCAATTAGATATTGTCAGAATAAATGGATGTTGGTAGGAATTTTGGTTGAATAAGGAGCGCTCTGAGATTGCCTCTCGTCCTGGAGCTTTCTGCCCTATGTGAGGTCTGCAAGATTTGCTCTTCATTTAGTGGATGGCTCTGTGTTGTTACACTTTGGTTTGAACGTAGCAGAAGTTTTTCTAAAATGCTGGCCAGATTCTGTAACCAGGTGAGCTGAATCTTGAAATCAGTTGTGTCTTTACTGCATGGAATCAAATTAATTTGTTTCCACAGTGCCTGCACTGTGAGCTGGATTGTCAGTTGTCTGGCAGGGTGCTGGATTCAAAGTCCTGGTACCACTCAAACTGACTGAATTTTGTTCAGTTTAAACAGTTTAAGTGGGGGGAAAGTAGTATCTTCTCCCTGTACTTTTTTTTATCGCAGTTTGAACATCACATTTCATGCTCAAAGAAAGCACTTCTTTCAGTTTAGATAAAAAATGATTGATTTGTGTGTACTGGTTGAGAACAGGATATCTTCCACTGACTTAAGGTTCTAGGTGCTCCAAGTCTTTCAAAAGTATAGTTCTATTAAACACTGCAAATAAGCATTTTTTCCTGTTCTGTATTTCAAGGACGCATATTTCATGTTTAGAATGTTTTTTCTAGCAGAAGCTGAAGAAGCTGCTCCTTAAATGAAACACTAATTTTTGGGACTATATCCTGCAAAGCTTGCATGCCCAAGTCACTTGATACAGGTAGTAAATTTCCTGGCAAAGTACTTGAAGGAAGGGGTTAAAGGATAAAAAACTCTTTCCAGTTGGCCAGGTTCACTTGCGTCTTGTGAAACAAATATTTAGATTTTTCCAATATAGAAAAGAATAAAATTAACAAGTACTATAATTAATTGTCTTGTGTTTGGCTTTTTTTTTCCTGTTCTTGTTAGTGTTTGTTTGTTTGTTTTAAGTTTTAATCTGTTTAAAGACTGAAAGTTGCTCTGACCTATGTTCAGAATTCTTTTTTGTGTTTTATGACCTCTGAGAGTAATTTTTTTAAAAAGTGCCTAAGCCAGGAATGTTTTAGCAGGTAAAAGATTACATGTAAGATACGGAATTCTGTATTTGCATGTGAGTTCATAATTTTTCATCTAAACCTTCTTTACTGACAGCTCCCAAGTCATTCAGAGTTGTACAGAGCTTGCAGCTTTTAATATTGAGGGCTTGTAGTATTAATATGCCTATTTACAGCATTATTAATTATATAGCAATCCCTAGCATTTATGTTGCTGTTTGATTGCACTCCATAAACGCTGCTGTTTTCCTGCTTGTAGCTGAGTGAGTCGTGTTGTTATATGCATTTCTCACGTGTTGGTACTTGAGGAGGTAAAGTTAGTATTTTGCTGAGGGAATAAAGGGGATCAGAAGCCTGTCTAAATGTGTGAATTCTCTTGTCCTTGGCACCTAGAACTTTGTTGCTGAGAATATTGCAAATATCTCATTGCAGAGTATAGTAATGTAGTAAAGATTACATATTTGTGTTTTGGTGGAGTGGTTCTTTCAGAAAAAGGGTGATTTGCTATCATACTTCTTCAAAGTGTTGGAGTAAACACAAAAAACTTATATTGATACTACTAACTCCAGGTAAAAAATAGTGCATTTGGCTAAATTAAATTTAAATTTCTAACAACTTTAGGTTCTAGTAACATAAACAGAGGTTGCCATCCTTGTTCTTGTTTATACTTGTTGGCAGTCCCTGAATGAAGGCGGAACTGGTAGAGTAGGGCAGAGGGAGAAAGGTTAAATGGCAGAGGACTTGAATTGCTTTAGTGACAGATTCTCTCCCAGAAAGGCATTGAGTTGTTTTAAGAATTAGTTTGGGAAAACTTGAGTTGAATGCACTTCTCTGCTGTGCATATATTGCATTGCTAATGCTGCCAGACACTTATTTTTCACAAAAACAAAATTTATTTTCCAAAATGAGATTAGAGAGCACTGGGGAAATTTTAAAAAACCAAGTTAAAAATCCTAAGTGTCATCAGCTGCAAGACTGGTTGGAGTTTTACCTGTGTTATTTTATTGTGAGATTCTTAAAACACAAGAGCAGATTATTAAAACAGTATATATTTTACTCTTATATTATGATAATAATAACACCAGAGAAATGTTGCAGAAATTATTATCAGTGACCTAAGAGGAAGTGTAGTTTCTCAGTCAAAACCCTTACCAAGTTCTTTATGAATCTCTATTTGTTCCCAGTGGAGATCTGTCATTGCTGCAAGGTAGTTCTTATACTAGGAATTTTGCATCCTATCAGCTAGTCTTAAACATTTTCTCCTGGAAAAGCCTCACCATATGAGCTGGGAGTCCGGGAGGCTGTGTGTGCAGTCCCTCTTCAGAAAAAATGCGCTCAATCTGTTTCAGACGAGTTCCCCGAAAGATGGGTTAAATCAACTGATTGAGCTGATTTTCTCTCTTGAGGTGATATTTTATTTATATGATAAAATGCTTGGAAAGTGATTAATTTGTCAGGGGAACATCTTGTTACTGTAAATTTGCCGAATGTGTAATAAAATTGCCATAACACAGATGGGAAAATGAAGATCTTTTAAAATGAAATAACTGAGCAGTCTGCCTACATTTTCAGCACTTAAAATTAACTTAGTTAAATTTCTTTGTCGTTTTTACCCCTGGAAGAATGCAAGCTGGGGAAGATTAGTGGCAAATGCTTGATGTGAGTTTGTATGTTTTGTGGGTGGAGGATACAGGAACAGCCTCTGTAGTTTTCCTTCTGCATCAGAAGGATCTGATAGATTTATGAAACTGCTGCCAGGGATTGAGTGAATTTTAAAAAATTACAATATACAGGTCAAATACTCCTTCCCAGTAACAGAGAGTTTAAGGATAGGGGACCTTTGTGGGCATGAACTTGAAGTTATTAAGATGTACATGAAATAGTGCTTTTGTGCCGCTTTGCGCAGGATTGCTTTCGAATGAGAGCTAAATAGTGGAATACACTTCTTAAGTCTTTTTATTGCAGTCTCATATTGTAGGGAATATAACTTAGATTATCTAGGGGTATACTTGAAAAGGCAGAGGAAAGAATACCTTCCCTGTGCCTGCACTGCAGTGTGTAACAAGTGAGAATAGCATTAGTGAAGGAACAGTGCCTTTTATTCATACATTTTGCTACTGCCTGTCCATTTGTCCACCAGAATGAGCCACTTACCATGCTTCTATGTTTTTCCCTTGCAACTTAAAGAATTATGAAAGGAAAATTCAATTTTTTGTGTCCTTTTATGACAGGTAGACTGGATACTGTGGTCATTTGGATTAAAAACATATCCATCACCACAAGCTGACAGGTTATTATTATGTCTTCTTTGAATATATGAATTTTATCCCCACATGTTGGAAGTCTAAGAATGGGAACTTTTTATATAAATAATTATCCTGGTAGTGATGTACTGCATACTGTTGCCATATTTTTTCACTTTTACAGCATTCTTGGCCTTATCACCCATAACATAAATCTCGGGCTCTTGTATTTAATACAACCTGTAGGATAACCATGCCTGTATAATGTACAGTCAGCCAATCCCACATCATCATTTGGCTATCATTATTTGTTGTCCTATGACGGATGTTTCAGTTGATGTCCCGTTTTGGATTTTACAGAATGATGCAGCCATCCGGGGGTAGATGAGAGTGGCCTCTTTCAGGTGTTCATGCTGATCTCCACAAGCACCCTCAGTTTATTAAGCTTCCTACTATAGGCAGTTACAGTCTTGAGTATATTGGTGTTATCTTGGTTGCTAATAATTCATTTTTCAGAACACCAGGCTATTCATTCCATGAAGAATAGTAATATAGAGATTTACTGTCAGACCTTCTACTGTGTAAAGTAGAAGGGGAAGAAGTGAAGCAGATTTGGTGTATGTTCTAAGCAGATGCTTAGTGAAATGATTCTTATTCCAGATCTCAGTCCTATAATGAGAAAAAAATGTGATTCCCAATCTGGTAAAATCATAATTTAATGCCATCCTATTAACTGATCAGGGCTGATCCTTGGTTTGATGAGCATCCTCAACTTGCACTGAAACTGGTGAGTTTCAGCCCAAGTTCCACTTCTCTGGATCAGATGTGTGTTATTTGAATTTACTGGTGGAATGGCATGCTTTCTTCAGACCAGTCTTCCTTTCACTGCTTACCCAAGGACAGTCGGCTTGAACAGAACTTTTAGCTGTACAAGAAATAAATATTTGATCTAGACTTAATACTGGTGGAATAACTGAAGCAAATCTGTCATTAAAATACAGCTGAAATTTGCAGTGTGCAATATGGAGTAATTAATGCTGATCTGTTCATGTAAAGCTTTTCTTGGACAAGCCTCTCAGTGACATTTTCCAGAAGATATGGCCACAGGTGAAGCATGTAATGATTGCAGTGTATTGATACAATTGCTTTATAATTGCAAGTAGCAACATCCCTGTTCTACATGTTATCATTGGGCAGGTACATATTTGTTACTTTAGAAGATTTTTCTGGAATATGCAGAATTTCTTTCTTCTCCCCATGACTCCTACCAAAACAGAAGGCAAAAGTTAAGAGAGTAGAAACAATATCAGGACTTAGTGAGAAGCTTATCCTGGAAACTTCTGGAGTCATGCAAACATTTTAAAAGTGAAAGCCTTTGCTTCCTGACCTTTGCTGCTGATACCAGAGGCAAATCTCTGACATGTAAACCCAGTGGCATAAATAGCTTTGAATTACACATAGTAATATGTGAAGAACAGGGAACTGTGAAAAGCCAAAGGTTTATTTATTTGTTTGTAAAAATCTGTAATCACACATTAAAATCCAAGATAGACTAGAAAAGACTTAAGCTGCATAGGTTTTGCTTCTATAAATTCTCTGATTTATCTCAACATGTGATGAATTCGGTCATCAGTACCACACCCAAGTAACATACGAAACTATTTGTTTTGTCTATTTCTGTTTCCAGTGCTTCCAGAATCAAGATGGTTAGACAAAGAAAGAGTAGAATTCAATGGAAGAGGTGGTTTTTTTTTTTTTCCTTCTTACAGTTTTCACTTAAAACTGTTACGGGGCTTCATAGTGTAGAAATAGAAATGTTGTGTGTTAACAGGCAGGGCTCATTTCACTCAAATGCTTTAGTTCAGATAAATAAATAGACTACTGTGCTCTCCGAGTCCTTGCATGTCAGTGTGGTTTTCTTTGGATGCAGTAGCTTATGGGAATCCACTTGCATCTTGTGTATCAAGAGTATCAGGACCTTAGACCCTCTGAAATCACAGGCTGGGTTAGGGAATAACACCATTAGCTGGTATAAATTTGCAGAGCTTCAGAATTGCTGGGTCTATTCCCCTGTACCCAAGGTTTTGACCCACAATGAATGGCAGATGTGCTGTATTGGAACAAATTTGATTTTGTTTTTCTAGCTAGTATTCCCATTAAAATAACAAACCCAACACTGTTTATAAAATTACCCAGACAATTTAAGCACTTTGAGAATCGAGCAGTGATATTGGAGGAGGAGGAGTCTTCTTCAGAATTCATGTTCGCCTTAAGAACTAATGTCTCTGTTCCTGGCTGTTTCACAGCAGTTAAAAATTTGTTTATGCAAGGAACAGTGGAATTTTTTTTTTATGCATTTGTCTTTCATATAATGAAAACTAGCACTCCTTTTCACATTTTATAGAAAACAAAATATTCTGATAAATTGTATTTGTAAAGTATTTGATAAATACTTTATCAAAGTATTTATTTTCCTAGTATTGTCTGCCTCTTTCATTTCAAATCCTTAAAAAAAACCCCACCCCAATCATAAAAACCTTGGGCTGTTCACAACTACACATTGCTCACACATTACTCTATGTGCTGGCTAGGGCTGTTCTTGGAGTAGGCTTTATATTTGGAAAGGCTTCACACAAAGAAATTGGGATTAATTCAACAGAAAAATAAACATTTTAAATTAGGAGTACGAAGCAATTTAATTAGGTCTTAAAATTAAGTTTTCCTTTTAGAAAAAAAATAACCCTCTATATTTCAAAACAACAAAGGTGCCATTTCTGAGGTTGAAGGCGAGTTCCCTTCTCAGAAATAAATATTCAAAATTCCAAGGCATGTTTTGATCAAAGCCATAGAAAACAAACCAAATGTACTGGATTGGAATTCTCCCAACCGTGATAGGGTTCCTATGCCATGATATTGTCCTGTTGAGCAGCATTAGACAGCTCTTCACCTTTCTGTGTTTTGTTTTGTGCATCTGTAGTAGTGAGATAGGGGTACTCTCTGGAAATGTGTTAAAAATCAATAAGTTAAAGATCATTATTAATAAATTGTACCATAACATTATAGTTAGAAATATTTGCCTAGGTCCTTTTCCTTGCTTATATATTGATTTCAAGTGATCTGGTCAGAGAGCTCTGTGTGGGAACCAGGAAAGCTGAGTCAACCCTAGACCTGGTAGCTGAGGGACTCCCTGTCTGAGAACACTTAGCCACAGAAAAGGCCTGGTCCCCTACTTCGTTTTCAAGTCCTGCAAAAGTGATCGCGATTTTTATCATCATAACATAGCTAAAAGGAAGACTGTGGCACTCCAGAGACTGTTCTAAACCACTTTCAATTTTTGTCCCTACCTTTTAGGTTTCCTGCAGATATTTGCATCTAATAATTTGAAAGGAATGTTTTCTCCCTCATGGAATCTTACATCTCACTCCTTTTAGTTTCTTTAGCAAAAATACAGTTTCAAGCTTTTGGTATGAGACCGTGACAAAGTGATTTTATAGCCTGTTCTGAAAGTGACTAAACTTGACAACAATTGTGTTTTATGACAACCACTGCTTTCATGCCCACAGCCTACTTTCCCATCATGAGCCGTGATTTTTTTCCCCCCTTTTTTTCTCTCCCCTTCTCCCCCCATGACTTTTTTGGAATGTGAGCAATTCTGTATCTCTGCGCTGACTGAAAACAAATCCTTTTACCAGGAGTGCATTTTAATGGGCAGCATGCTTCACTTAAGTCACTAGAACCTAAACTGTGTAATATTCAATTTTTTACCAACCCGGGACCAAAGCTTTTTCTTGAGAGCGATGTTCATAAGAGTAGTGGAAGAATTAGTATTACAGAACTAAACCAGATTAGGAGGGAATGTGAATTAGATTTGGTAACAGATGGTGCCGTGGAAATTAAAGGTGCTTTGCGAATGGAAGCGACAGCAGCTTGCCTCTTTTCCTCTCCTGTCTCTCTCTTTCATGCGCTTGATAGACGGGTATAAATCACAACAATCCCGTCTTGACAGCCAATTTCGAGAATTTGATCTGGTTAAAGACATGGCTTTCCTGCTCCACTCACTGAAACTGGTTGCTATTTTATTTTTATACAGCACCTTGTCATATTTAGGAAAGTGGAATCACCTGCCTCTCTTTAATGAAATTTTCTTTAATTACAGTTTTAGCTCTTTAGTGTTAATTACTTTTCCATTCAGCCTGAATTCTCAGGCTGTCTCATAGGGATGTGTTTCTCTCCCCCACCCCACCTCCTTGCACTATTCACGCATATGCTTTCATTTTTCTAAGGATGCTTTTCGTTGTAGGAAGTTGTTGTCAGATCCATTATAATTAGATCCTAATTATCAAAATCATCATTATTGTGTAGGAAGAGGAAGCATTGTAAACAACTGTTAAAGTTATAGGATCCTGTTTGACAGAGGAGAAACCTTTCAGGATGTATGTGAATAATAAACAAGCAAACAAAAAACCATACTGAAAACTCTGGGAAACATATAAAGATCTGGAGAGCAAACCCTCTCCTTGGAAGGAAAATGTACCCAGGTTATCTCTCTATATCTATTCCTCAGAGTCTAATCCCACATTTTTTTCAGAAAAGATCAGAATAAAATTACCCTGTTTCAGTTTGCTTATGTAAATATTCATCTTTGCTCCTTTCATTCAGGTTTAACATATGAAAATCACTTTTTTGATGTGTGTCAGGACTGACTTAGGGTTGCCTTAATACAATTACTTTGTTGTGTAGAAGGCAGCAAGTATAAGTGAGGGGACTGCTGTGATACATGGAGATGTGGAGATGCTTCTGCCATACACTAGAAGTCCTCAGAGTGAAAGAGAAAAATAATGGACTGTATCTCAAAGAAAAAAATAAAAATAAAACCCTCTCAAACTAGGAGAAGATCCGTAGTGCTGGCAACTAACAGTTGGTAGAAATAAAGCTTCCTACTGGCAGTCAAATCAAATGTAGTAACAACTCAACGACTCCCTGCTGCTTGCTGACAGCATGGTGTAACACACTGGGACAAACATTCACTTAAACACTGATTGCAGGAAAACGTCATTTCCCCACTCCCCAAGTAGCTTTTTGGTTGCGTGTACGAGCACACATGTATGTGTGGGGGGAGTTTTAAATCCAGTGGCATGTGTCTGGGAGGACAGCACACACTGGGAGCCAGCTGAGTGAGGGGGTGGGAGAAGGATCACTTGCTTTAGAAGTTTTAGTCCTGAGTCTTTTAAGACGCTCACTCTCTGATACTATTTCTGGTGTGTTCTCTCTAATCGGTTCTCCAATTTAACAGAGCCTGGCGTGCAAATTATAATTCTTCTGCTATAAATCTGCAGCAAATCGGTGAGGGAGCTGGGTGGGGAGACAGGTACACGGTGTGCACACACCTACACTCTTCCTTTCAGCCATGGAACGAAATTGCTGCCAGAAATTTTGAAAAATCTCAGGATGCAAACTTTGACTCTCTCTTGAGACTGAAGGCATTTTTTTGTCTTCTTTTTCCTTTTGGAAAGTGATGAATGACAGGTATGTCTCTCTGATCTGTAGTACTGGCTTTCTGACGGGTGCAAGTAACTGCTTTTGATGCTGTAATCATTTCAAAATAATCCCTCTTTAGAAAGCCTGTTATGTTCTTGAATGAATCTTTACTTATTTTTGTAGTTTTTTATTTTTATCTCTTGAAGTAGCTGAATGTAGCATTTCATTTTCTTTTGCTCTTTCAGCTGATTTCCCTTAATAAAAAGGGAAATCCTCACAATTAAAAGCCGACTCCTTCACACTTTACTGTGTCCTCTGGGGCCTGGAGACATCAGGTGGATTCCACCTGATACCACTGAAATATGATGTAGAATGATGCTCCATAACAAAAAAAACACTTCACTTCTTAACCAGAGTTTTTGCTGTCTTACAGCATGTGACATGAATTGTTAGTGTGCATTTGGAGTAATAAAACCTTACTCTTCCTGATCAGTATACTGATTTACATACAGTGAGGCTTTGCCGTCATTCTAATAGTCACATGACAGCCTTTTTGATTGGAACCTGTTTTGGTAGCCATGCTTTAGCTGTAAAAATGTTAGAGACATGGGAGAAAAATGTTAGAGACACACTAAAAACTAAGTAGGTATATGAAGTATTCCCTGAGGTTTAAGTTGTATCAGAACCATAATATATACACAAAACCCAATAAATTTCTTCTGTGTTCAACTTTGAGGCATTGTAGAATGATTTTCTTTTGAAGTGCCATCTCCTTGTGTTGCTTTCTCTTCAATATTTGCCTCTTTTTGTTTTAAAATATTTGAAAACTAAATCATCGAGGCATACTGAAAAGGTATCTTTTCCTGCTTAAAAGACATGAGATCTGTGTAAGCAGGCAAGTGTTTCCTGCAGGAAACTTTTTTTGGTGATGGCCTGCCTAGTAGTAGCGCATAACAGCTAATAGGATATTGTCTGCATAAAACACATGCAAAAATTAAGGTCACTGGTGCAATTTTTTATATATGCTTTTATTTTTTGCCTTTCAGTCAGGGGTTTTGTTATTTTGTTTGTTTGTTCTTGTCAGTGTGTTGCAGTGACATGTATTGGGTGCAGTGGACAACTGTGCCACTGAGGGCTGGCACCTTTTCAGGTGTCTGGTGTTTTGGCTCAAAGGTGTGAGATCTTTGAGTATTATTCCTCATTTTTGTTCCTAAAAGAGTGCCTCGTGTAAAGAATAATAATTTTTCAGTTTGAAAAGATTTAAATTAAGTTGCCTCTATGCGCTTCAGCTTTTAAATTCAGAAGAGTTATGTTATAGTCTATCAAACCATAGGATCTGTATGCTGCAGAGCCTGTGCGTGTCTAAGGATACATTTAATTAAACCAGCATTAGTGCATCTATACAGACTTATTAAAACACTTAGTTTGTCTCAATAATATTGATTAAATAGCAGTAGTTTGTTTAATCTAAGTGTATTTTTGCTATTACTACATTACTTCCAAGTAATCAGGGTAATAGTCATCATCAGTGAAATATCACGTTAGTTATGAAGTAATGCCATAAGAATTGATTTAGACTTGGCAGGAAAGAAAGGCTTTCTGTCATATAGTGCCAAAGCCTGATTTGGAGTATTAGAATGAGAATTTTAAACATAATTTCTGTTCGTATAAACAGGGTGTGTTTTATAGGCTTATAGGTTATTCCATACTCTGAGTATCCATTATATCAAGGAACACCTCAGACAGTTAATTATGCAAAACATCATGTAAGTAATTACATAGTATTATTATGCATTTAACAGTTTTATTGATTTGCCAGTTGCTCACTTACAGTATTTAGAGCTATAAACAAGAGATGCTCACCCTCAGTTGAAATAGATCCAAGGAAATGAGCTAAAGATAAATGACACTAGTATGCATTGTTGCATCAGATGTAATCCTTAAACGTAGGAGCTGTCAGCAGTGATAATTTGCAACACATTGGGGTATCTCAGGATCATTTCCTTCTTGTTAACAAAGTTTATCAACCAGGAAGCATGGGGAATCAACTTGAAATAGAACGGGAAGCAATAATGAATATTTATATATGGTGGTTGAGGAGGTTTAAATAATTCCCCCTTGTTTTGAAGAGTCTGTAGTAGTTGCAAGTCAGCCACTTGGAAATTTTGCTTTTTAAAAAGCAGCACAGGAAACAAAGTGCAGCCTCTCAGATGAGGTGCAGATGTGAAGGGTCTGAGATAATGGTTTGTTTGGCTTGTTTTGTTGAGCTAAAATGAACATGCAGTAGTGCAATCTTCCACTGCCTCATGTGTAGGAAGTGCTTTAGCAGAGCTTGGGCAGATCGCATACAGAGCAATAGCAACTGTTTGGGAAGCTGGATCCTCTGTCAGCAGCCATCAGCTCACTCAGGCCACTGCTGGTAACAACATGATGGCTTCAAGCATTGCTCCTTCTCTTCCGGCTGCTACCTGCTTTGACAGCTGCTCTGGAAGGAGTCACTGGCTTGCTTTGCTTTTCCTTACCAAGGTGAAGTGGGGAAGGTTTCAAGAAAACATAAAAGAAAGAAGAAATTGCAAAAAGCGATGAAACATTCAGCATTTCTTAACAACCCCTCACCCCACCTCCTCAAAAAAACCCCACCAAACCACCACAGCTGTTCTGTTTTGCACTGGGTATTCCTTACTATGTGGTTGTACATGTGTGTTGATTAATAAAGACCTTGAGCCTAATAACAGTTTTATTTGTGCATGCGTAGGACAAGATTAGCAATACTTTGCAATTAATGATCTCATCCACTAGGTTAACCAAGCAGGCCTTACAATATTTCTTATTAAAAGAAGAAATCCTTTCTTTTCCTTCCTCCAACTAAGCCAGTGCACCTTAATGCAATGATGATATGTTAGACCCAGCAGTTGTCAAAGCATCGTATTACTGTGATGCCATAATGACACCCTGTCTCTGTAAAGTAGTCATGTTTTCTCAAATCACACGTTGCACCGTTGATTTCTGACATGACACTTCATTCAGTCACTTTCCTTTTCTTCGGCGTCTCCATTCTCTGACAATAGCAGCTGGTGCCCATTTTCCTACTAAATGATTCACATTTTACCACTTTACTAGAGTGCAATTAGCTGAAGCAGAAAAAAAAAATGCTCAGTGTAAAGCAGCTCGGCTGAAATTGTTACTCAACTCTTTAACAGGACCTGGTGAATGTCTTGAGGTGTTTTTGTGGGCGTCGGTGTGAGAAGCAACATTTTCGTTTCTTTGCGCACAGATGGTTTTTTTCTCTGTTACAGTCAGGGAAGCTGAGTATGGGAATTCACTAGAACACGCTGACTCTTTTTTTGTCTACCGATTTTAGTATAGACCTGCAAAATGATACTGAAAGTAAGCACAGTATTTAGAAGGAAATGTGATATTTATAGTCAAAGCAAGGATCTGGCTTCCATTCCTGACTGCTGCAGACTTACTGTGTCACTTAGACAAAGAGATTCTTTAATGCATTGGCTTTCACAGTTAAAGTCTGAGAATAGCAAGACCTTTTTGGTAGACATCCGTGTGAGAGGAAGATATTGGAGGAAAATCATATGGATGGTACTGTTAGCGTGAAAAGTACCTGGGTGTGCATAATAACACCTACCTTGCTGATGCTCCCACGTAGTAGCTGTCATTACAAATGTCAGCTGCTAACAACCTATTCTGATATTTATAGAAAGAGTGCAATTCTCTCTTCAAGAAAAGAAAATACTTTATGTGCAGGTAAAAGTGGACTTTAGTGTTGGTCTGCAGTAAAAGTGGTCACTTGAATTGTTGTAACTAATTATTACTGCCACTGATACCACCAGAGTGGCTCTGAAATAGTGAATGATGCTGTAAGCAGAGCGTTTCTGTCTTGAAAAACAAACGTGAAACGTTCACAGATTATGAGGTATTGGCATGTTGTTTTGACCTCATTTGGGTATTGGTAATAAGAGAGATGAGGGAAAAGTAACTTTGTGAACCAGTTATATATATGGATGGAATATAAAGAGCTCCCAGTACCTGGAATGAGGCTTTCTTTCTTAAAGCTATATACCGTAATCAGATGCAGTTAATTTTTGCATTCCGCTTGTATATTGATACTGATTTAGCCAGTGTCAGCACTGTCAATATCATTAGTAATGTGGCAGGTAGATGGAAATATGAATGTGATTGCATTAATAAATTCTTAATATATTCAGCCTTTCATAAGCACATAGCATTACAATTTATTCACTACTGTTTAAGACCATTTTAAAGAAGAAGTTGCCTATTGAAGTGCTTCATCATTGTGCCTTTCTGCCAGCAGTTCTTGGCTTCAGGTCTTACTTAAATGTGGAAGTTTTGAAGTAAATTTAGTGTAGACATGAAGAGTTAATGTTATGTATTGCATATTAGCCATGGCTTGCAGCACCCTATGTATTTTCTCTTGTATATGGGCATGGAAATGCTTCTAGAGCCTGTTGTTACTTTTTCTGAAGCTACTGAAAGGAAAGTTTACCTGAGATTTTCCACTTGTTAGAAAACTGACTTCAGAACAGCCCACCACAAATGGAGCTGCCATTTATTTGACTTAAAATCTAGTAAAGAAAAAAAACAACCCCACCAAGGCTTTAAAATAAATACTGTACGTTTTTATATGACACATGTTATTTCTATTCATAAACCTTAACTAAATTTAGATTTTTATTAATCCAATGTGACCTAAAAATTTTGCATTAACAGCACAATGTGGAATTGGGCTTATTCTCTTTGAATGCAGATAAAGCCATCATCTTGAAAATAGCTCTTTCTGACAAAAAGGTGTTCTTTTGAAATAAAGTCTTATTCACTACATTCCTCTTAGAGTTAATGTGAATTTTAGTGCCTCTAATTTTAGATTGAAGTGAGGTCTAGAATAAAACCCACTGGCTGACAATTGAATTTATAGATAGTTGTGAATATTTCAGGCTTGAATAATAGAGCTGTAGAATTTCAGACACAGAGAGGAAGAGAGAATTAAGCTCCAACTGTAGTTTTACACTATAATGCAATGGTGTCTAGGAATTCTTCAGTGTAACGAGCTAAGTAGTAATTAGGAGGGAACTGAGGGAGGGATTTTACAGAGATCTAGCTTAGGCATTATTCCAAATGTTCAGCATGATAATTTGATGGTGGTCACACCTGCCATCCGGTTTAGATGGCTCTTGAATTACTTTTGTTCAGAAGTGGTGCACTAAAGAAGGAGTGAAAGCCGTAGGTGTCTGTTGCCCACCCACAGCCAGTACCCAGCCTTGTCTGTTTCACCTTCCGGGGATTGAGAAAGTTTTTGTTCTCAGAGTCAGGCGCTGTTGTTTTCACTTTTCCCTGGAATAGTTAATGTTTTAACTGCGTTTACGCTTTGCCAGTGTGCACCAATCCGGTCTGTACTGTTGAAGCTGGAGCCAAAAGCAACTCTGTCTTGGTTAGTACCAGAACCTGCTACTTCAGAGGCATCAGCAGACTGGCTTTAGCATAGGCAGCACTGGTGATCAGATTTTAATGCTTGTTACAACTGAGATGATATTTTGGTTCTGACTGCTTGGAGTGGGAGATAGCCACTTCTGTACTGGCCAAAACAACATGCAGTTGACCAGCTAATTAATTGCAATTTTTTTTTTTTTTTTTTTCTGGAAGGGGAAGGGTGACATTCAAGCTCATTATTGCACAAATTAGATTTAAAAAATTGGCACTGGAAGTCTCATACAAGAACGTGCCATCGAGCTGGTTATGACAGACTGTAGGCAGTGACTCCTAGTGCTGTATTTTGAGACTTTATGTGTGGAGTCTTGGCAGAAGGGAGGTGAAAAAAAACCGAGTACCTGTTTAGTCAATAAAAGGATCTTAGTGTTAGTGTGTAGAAAAATAATGTAAAAAATTAGTTGGTAGAATGTGAAAGTTAATTGATAATTTTAATCATAGCTGTATAAAATTCAGTGTCAAAGCAAGAGGAGAGAGAGACAGAGAGACACCACGTTTTAGTACCCTAATAACTTCTAACTCTAGTCTAAGATCGTAATGTATGTGAGAGCGGTCCAGTAATTATAAGGTAATAAGTGGAGTGGTGGTGTAAGTGCTCTAAATTAAAAGGAATTCGCAGAGCTGCTGTAAGTCAGTGTGGACCCGCTTTCTTTCAAACGTTGACTTGAGAAAAGTGCTTAGCCCAGAGTGCAAGTAGAAAGACAAGAGAGAGCTATCTATTAATTACAGCACTCATTAACAGTGACGGCTACAAGGCAGCAGATGCAGAAGAAAAGGCACACGCTACTGCAGGCTGGCAAGGGGATTTCCCCCCCTCCAGTTCTTGAGGAAAGGACAACACAAGCAGGTGGTCCTCTGTAATAAGATATTTTCACGGCTTTAACCTTCCCATTTCCTTGGTTTATTTGCTGACACCAGATAGCTTGCTCCTTCCACCTCCCCAAATAAGCCCTGATTTTAAGTTTAGAGAGTAACATTTCTGTACATCAATCTGGCTGTTTTCCAAATTCACACATTCTTTGTTTTTAATAGAATTTTACAGTAAAAATCACAACAATTGAGAAGTCTAAATGAAATCCATGGGCACTGATTTTAGGGTGAATCTCATCTTAAACACTTATCTTTAATGAAGGGTCGGGCTTTGATCTCCATTACCCCCATTGGAAAGGAAGCCAGCTCTTTTGATTTATGTCTTTTTTCCATTGGTGAATTTGATTCCAGATATTAAAGTAGAAATTGATGAAAATTTTTTATTCTTAAATAAATAGAAGTGGAAAAGTGAAGACAAGATCTCAAAAATTACTTCAGAAAATTAAGTCGGTCAAATTGTCTGGACTTACATGTTTGCTTTGAAAACACGAATCCATAGCTCCAGGTGGTCTTATGGGATAGTTGCTTTTCTGCATTTAATGTTACTAAAGAAATGTTCATAACTATCATCTGAACTCTGGCAGCTTCTGAGAGTACTGTCAGGAAAGTGCTGTATAGCCCATTTGCTGCTGTGGTCTCATAATCGCAGCTGGAGAAAACGAAGATAATATCTGAATCAGAGCTTTCTAATTATTATTTTTGTCCTTTGTTCACCCTAAAATGCATTCATAGTAAAAAACTTGGGAATGAAAATAGACAAAGATTTCTCCCCCAGTCCTGCATGTAGAAAGCACTAATTTGTTGGATCAGATATTATATGGTTTTATTTCAGATGCTTAATTTTGAAACTGTAAGAACTGAGAAGACAAACTCTCACCTTCTGAAAGACAAAACCTTTGTGTGAAATTTCCTCTAATGTATTTTTTAATCCAAGAATGGAACACCTAAAATGTCAGGTCCTATAGAGCTGTAGATATATGGGATAGTGGCATAGTTATTACTGGTTAGTCTGAGAATAATGGTTAGAAAGTAATTGCAGCCACAGCTGATGAATCATTTCAGTTAGATTTTGTGAAAATGGAGTTCAGCCTTAATTATTTGTTAGAGTGCCCCGTTGATGTGCTACTTCGTTACTAAATAGCTGTATCTATAATAAAGCAATATTAATGAGGGGAAAAAAAAAGATTGCAAGAGACCTGCTCTTCAGTTCTTGGATCAGACCAATATATGATGGATACGTGTTTTAGTATCCATGTCAAGTTGAGTGTCATGACAAATATTAATTACAGAGCAGAACGTTTATGTGATCAAACTTGGGAATATTTGTTGCTGATAATGGTGGAATTTACAGAAAGAAAGTACAGATGGAAGAATGAAGACATTTAATAGCCAAGCCATCTAATAGGAATTTTAAAATTTTTTGACTTGCTTGATGACAGGTTCAGAATTTAGAGTTGATGTGAAGTTGACATGTAGCCCTAGAGGGCAGGCGGAAGGGACAACAGACGGATTTGGTCTCTTTAAAGTTTTTGTTTACTGCCTGTCTGGAGCTTTGACAAAGCTCTGTCATGGCCTTATGCTGATTACCTTCATGTAGAACAAGAAGTATTGACTAATGAATGAATGATGTGCAGTCCCTAACCCTTCCAGAGCAGCCTTAAAGAGCACTGTCTTTAATACACAGATTCTTCTTTCTCTCTCTCCCCACTGCAGGCTTCTCTGCAGAATGTCAAGCAAAGATCGACACATTGATTCCAGCTGTTCGTCGTACATCAAGACGGAACCGTCGAGCCCCGCCTCTCTGACGGACAGCATCAACCACCACAGCCCCGGTGGCTCCTCCGACGCCAGCGGGAGCTACAGTTCCACCATGAATGGACATCAGAACGGGCTGGACTCGCCTCCCCTCTACCCCTCGGCCACAGGGCTCGGGGGCAACGGGCCGGTCAGGAAACGGTACGATGACTGCTCCAGTACCATCGCTGAAGACTCACAGACCAAGTGTGAATATATGCTGAACTCGATGCCCAAAAGACTGTGTTTGGTGTGCGGTGACATTGCATCAGGGTACCACTATGGAGTGGCCTCCTGCGAGGCCTGCAAAGCTTTCTTCAAGAGGACGATTCAAGGTTGGTTATTTGTTAAGCTTCCTTTCTTTTGCTCAGAATGAAAATGTATAGTCTTTGGCTGAAGCCTGTTAGACTTCAGACTGTACCTTTTCATTCTTCGTACTGCTTACAGATGTTGCTCATGAAGAAGCCTGTTTGGGCTTCTTAGGGAGTTCTGTCTGCCACATTTAGCCAATGCCATGTTTATTTTGATTCCAAAAAATAGAAAAACGCTGGAGCTATCCAGTGGATGTTCAGATTTGTTTTCTCTGTGAGTTTGTCTGGATTCCCATAAATGATTATTGTGATGAAAGTGGAGCATTTTCTGAAGGTTGCCATGGATGCGTCTTGAACACACCTTGTGGCTGGCACATAGGATCATGCTTGTGTGTTGCTCCTAGATACACCACTACTGTACTTAAATTATTACAGAAATCCAGTTCATATTTGTTAAAGAACCAGTGCATGTAAAATTGGAACAAAAATGCAGTGGCGTAGTGCTTTGTGCATATCATTGCTTTGATGACTGGTCTTTCACCCACTATATACAGTGGCCTTAAATGTGTTCAACAAATAACTGTAAGATCACATTCTAAGGACAGTAAGTTGGCAGCTTTTGGTCTCTGCTCAGTATTTTTTACTAATCTGCTCTTGATACCTATTACAAATATGCCACATATTTTGGCATAAATTAGTACAAATGGGAAAATTTGCATGACTGCTTCTTCTAGCTTTAGAACCTATGGAGACAAAATAACCTTCTACTTTGATTTAGATATCATCCTTTCAAGTAAAATTGAAGGTGCTTTATTTAAAGAACATGAGGCCAAGCTTGGCCTGTGCAGGAATATAGTGTCACATTAAATTAAACTCAGACTTCAGAGACTAAAATTAGGTTGCTAAGTCCAAATTTAAGCTCCTCGATAAAACCTGCTTGATTTTCATACATGTTGAGCACCTGAAATTCTCGGGAAAGACAATACAATCTGGTGATACACTTTTCTTTTTCAGAATGAACATAAAGTGAGCTTCAGTTTGTAATTTCATATAACCCCAAATTCAAAACATTTGGTCAAGATTTCATAAGTATAGTGCTTCCATATTTAATGTAAAATTAGTAAGCAAAAATAATGAAAGTTAATTTAATTTATTTATTGCTGAGGCAATGGCCATTTTATTCTTCCCTCTTCCATTTTGCTGCTGGGGAGATTTGGGCCTTTTGCCAGCATGGAGTACCCATTTTATGAGGGCCATACAGCCGCTAAAAAGAAACATTAAACTTCAGTTGTTCTAATGGAGCTGAATGTTACACTGTTGGCAACCAGTAAACAAAGCTTCCTAGTGGTGGCCTGGGTTTATATGTAAAAGGAGCACACGTGCAGAAACAGTATGCTCATTTCAAGTCTCTGTTTTGGAAAAAGAAAAAAAAAAAAAAAAGAGGTAGGTAATTTCACTTGACCTTGAAGAACATTTTCAGAAAAGCTCAAAAAATGTTTCCACTGAATCAATTTGTTTTTTGTGGTTGCTAAACTTCAAGCACCACTTTAAACTAGCAGCTCTGTTTTTATAAATGGTATTTAATTGCTGTGTAATAGCTGTCCTACAGGACTGAATTGATGCGCGATTATTTTAGTTGCATTTTGAGCACCAAAAAAAATGCTACAGAAACGAAAACTGATTGAAGTGTTCACTTCTGGCAGTAATAGGTAACCTGCAATTTTACACCACACCACAGACAGCAAGTTTCTGGGCATGGGAGCACAAGGCAGAGACGTCATTCTCCAGATTAGCAACCTGGACTTGGCCACGCAGCTCAAGTTAGAACTGGCAGCTGTGCAAAAAGTCTCAGTGTGGTTAGAGCACGAGCTGCATCAGCAGGTGACAGTGCTGTGAAGACAGAAAAAATGCAGTAAGGCAAAACCAAGCATTGAAAGGAAAAGCAATAATGAAGAAACTAAGAACGGGAAGTATGTTACCCATCATAATGTCATGGCAGCATCTTTAGCAATGGTCCTGACTAAACCGGCACAACTACTGAGAGCTTTCAGGTACCATCCAAAATAGTGGAAGCTGCTTGGGTGAATCAAACCATGGGTTGTGGCAGGTGACAAAAAGTATGTAAGAAAAAGGTGCTTCCTCATGATTTGAATGGGAAAAGTCTACCTTTAGGCTTGCATGAAGAATAATTCCCCTGAGGTTTTTTGCTCTAATTGATAGAATTTAGTTCCAGTGTTCTGGAGGTCATTCTTCTCTGCACCATTTCACTTCCTTGTTCATATCATGTTCCTTTTCTCTCTCTGCTTGTTTCCAAAACGAGTTTGCTGCTGTACAACTGCAAATAAGAAAACAGGAAAACAGAAATAAATGCAACAGACTTTGAAATACAGGATAGAAAACCAGACTGCTTGAAGAGTCAAATATTATAACTGTGCATATGTAAGGGTCATGTTTCAGCTCAAAGAATTACTTATTATAAAGGCTAATAACTTAATTGTGATGAGTACTTTATGATAGATTCAACGAAAAAGAACTTTTGACTTCCCAAACCTTTGTTGATCATTTATCAGTGTACTAAATTAGCTCAGACTTGTAGATCCTCAGTGCTATTCCTGTTGAAATCATGGGCACAACTGTCCTGACGTCAGGGAGAGGAAGGTTGAGCTTGATAAAGTTCATTTATGAAGCACATCCTGTGTTCATGTAAGGCCTGATGTCCTTTCCACTGAGTCAGTGGGAGTCCTTCCATTCCAGAGGAGTCTCTTGAAGTCTCAGCAGGTGAAGGCCACAGGCCGCTGCTCAGAGAGCCAGCACAGTTCTTTGTACACCACCAGCATCTCACGTAAGACAGAAGCATCACGGAGCACCTAGAGGCTACACAAGGCAAATATCACTCTAATGTAGAGTATACGCTTGTTTTTAAGGGCGATGGAGATTATCATTCCCATTCAGATTTAGCAACTTAGTCTAAAAACCATCCATTCCTGCCTCTTGGAATCAATCCCTGCTCATTTTCTTAAACATTAAGAAATTAAATGAACCCTGTTTTGAAGTATAAGAAGGGTTAATTTTGTCTTTTTAGAATATAAACTTTTAACATAGCCCAAAAATACATTTGCAGTTGTAGTAAAGTGTGCATAATTACGATAAAAATCAATAATATTAGAAAAAAATAGAAACAATCAATTTCCTGGCTAAAAAAACAGAACAAAACCCACCAAAAAAAAGCTCAGTATAAAAAATGGATGTCTTCTTAGGTCATAGAAGAATGCAGTGATGTTCTGCCCCTTTTGTGAGATACAAGGTATGGAAGAACTGGATGTTCTCTCTGCTCAGCCTAGTACTCAGCTGCAGCTCTCAGTTTGCTTCTGGGATAATTTACATGGTGGCTGATTGCAAGTGTCTCACAGAAATACACACACAGCCAAATCTTCCCAAAATTGGCTTAACATCAGGGATAGTAGAAAATAGCAACGTCTAAAAATAGTTACAGGTCCATTGATTTTTAGGGTCTCTTCACAGTTTTTGCTGTGCACTGTATTATCTTGAAAACTCTGAGCTTCCATTAAAAGAAAGAGAGGGAAAAAAAAATTTTCGCTTGTCAGCTGGGTGCAAAGTCTTGTGTTCAACACAGAGGTCTTGTACTTACTAGATATTTTGTAGTGAATATTTAGTGTAAATATATTTCTCATAATTTTTATTTGGTCAGTTATCATAAAGACTACTAAGTACACATTCTCATTAATAATACGTAATTACTCAGTGCCTGTAACTTAAACATTTCAGCAGGTGGATTGAACAGGTATTGCTTTCAGGAGAAGGATGATAGGACTTACAGGTTCAAAGACAATTTATTATTCCTGTTTTATGCTAGCATTTATCTCTCTAAAATAATGGTCTGCATCTAGAAAACTTTCTTCCTCCCTCCTTTCAAATTGTCCAGACTTGTCATTGGACTGTTTAAACTAGCCTGAAAAGACAGTGTGTAAAGCCTGCATATTCCTTGTAAGGCTTCTTGAAAAAGTCTCAGAGCTTACTTGTCATTTCCTTGGATACTGTTTGAATTTTCCTCACAAAAGCTAAATATTTTGCATTCAGCAGTCTTTGTTCTTTGTTTTTTTGTTTGCTTGGGGTTTTTTAGGTTTTTGTTTATATATTTATTTTTTAAGGAAAAACTGTTGGATGAATAGTAGTGAGACATCAATCTTCTGTGTATACACAGGGTGAGTAAAGTAATAGTAAGAACCCCTCCAGTCACGCCCTCACTGTCTCATCATTTAAGAGCTTCATCCGTGAGAGCTGCTGCCTCTCCATGTCTCCTAACAGAAACAGGAAATACTCTATCCTTGATATGCTGTCGTCTTTTTGGTCATTATGTGAACTAGACCAAGTCTGCCATCTCATTTTATGCTGCTCAGCTAAGAGAACTCAGCTCTGCAGTTCTGCAGGGATGTTCCCATTGTTTTCAAAGCCTGCCCAAACTGCTTTGTACTTCGTTCAGCTTTTTGGTTACTCAGAGTTGTTTTTAATCCCTCTAGTGTTCAGGTTTTTCAGTCCTCTTTAGAGCGTTGACCCATTATTGAGACAGTTTGATCTGTAAATGTGCTAACACTTTACAGTAAATACTTTTTTTTTCCAATCAGGAAGTTTTAGTCAAGAAAGTTAGAACTAGCTATGTACATTCAGATAAGGCAACATAAAGTTTGATTTGAAGTTGCACGTGACCTAAGTGGCTTCCAAAGGGTATTTTGCATCTCTGAAAGCTGTCTTCCGTAATACATTTTTGTGGAGGAAATGAAAGCAAATTAAACAAGATTTTATGGCTTTTCAGCATCTTTGCTGGTAGCTAAGATTATTGTTGTTTTCTAGAAGGATAGGGTGGAGGCTCACATCTTGGTGCACTGGCCTGTGGACCTTGGCTCTGGTGCAAAGATGGCAACCCTCCAGTGAGCCGAACACTAAATGTCACCTGAATCCATCATTACCTGATTAAATCATTCACCTTCCTTATATAAGTGAAAGTCTGTGCATCAGCATTTCTTTCAAAGAATATTTTAAGCAAGCAGTGATAGATATCTTCTCTTTTCCCCAGTTTCTCTGTGCCTGTGGGCCAGGCAGACTAGCAAGCGAGTATTTTTAATTCCTTCCAACACATCTTTTAATCCTGTCATAATGTCATTGCATAGCTAAAACAGCTAAACAAGATGAGACAATAAAATACAAACACTCTGAAATCTGAGAACCAGAGAGAAGTTTAAAAGTACACAGATTGTTGTGTCCTTTTTACTGTCTCTGCTTTCCTTACAACCTTGAAAATTGTACGAAGCATTTAGATGATTTGGGAATAAGAATGAGCATCCTGAGTGGTGCATGGCTGTTTTGAACCCATCAGAAATACTGAGAAAGAGATGTGATTTACGAATAGTGCTGGTACACTAGTATGTATCAATGCCATTATAATTAGGTCTGGATCTCCTTTTGCTAGAAACATCTCTGAAAACCTCCAGCCCACTTACAAAGCCCTGTGTAGTTTGAAACCAGAGACATGTGAAGTCTCATCTAGCAAGTGATTTATATTAATGTTTCTATAACTTTTTAATGACCTTTTTTTCTGGTGTGAAAGTCATTCAGTTTGCAGCTTTACAGACCGAGATATTCTGTGCCTATAAACAAACAATGACAATCCTCCATGCTATCATGGTGGAATGTATCAAAATTGACCTAGATAAAATACCAGTAGAGACCAAATGTAGGTAGTTCAATCTTTCTGATTTGAACAGCTCTTAAGTGACTACCAGGTAGCAGGGGATCAGTTCCCTCTGTGCCTTCAAAGCGTCGATTCTCTCTTAAGGTGACCTAAATGCCCTTCATTTCTCTTGAAGATAAAGAAGTTGACTCCAGTGGCAATCAAAGGTAGTTGGGCCCTTACAGGTTCAACACCTCCTAATATCAGCCTGATACTGAAAATTATGGTGACTTTTTATGATGCTGGAAACCCATCTACCTAAAGTTAGAGGCTGATACAAAACTGTCATGTAGTCCAACCAAAACTGTCATATAGTCCAACATCACCTTTACATTTTTGCTTTAAATCACCATGTTGCTTTCTAAGAATAAAAGAAACAAAAAATATTTTGCAAGTTCTAAATATGTTATAGTTCAGTAACACAGTACACTGATTTCTTCAAAGCAACTCAACGTAGTGATTTCACTAAAAATGCGCTTTTAAGCTGTTTTTGTCTCTCTGTCCCACACCATATTTAAAAACTAGCTGCTTCTTCTTAGTTACTTATTTTAACAGGCAACGTAAGGCAGCGTAAGCAACAGAGATGAAACATAATCCTTCATACATGGTCCTGTCACCTTGAAAAAATTCTTGAGACATTTGGGAACCAAATTTTTCAGTGTTCTTCAACTCTGTGTGTACAGTATTGTTTCTGCAGTCATCTGGGTGAAAAGTTGAGTACAGTCAACTTCAGGCTTAAGCATCTCCAGATGACCTGTAGCAGAATTCATAGTCTGTAATTCATAGAGCTTTCTTATAGTATCAGGTGAATCTGTCTGAGGATTTGTTAGCCAAAACTGGATTCAGTTAGGTTCAAATCTGACCTCATTCCAGCCTGACCCCACTTCTGAAACCTTATCAATGAAGGTACTTTTACGTGTGAAAATATTTACTCAAATTCAGCTGAGTTACGACTGCAAAGTAGGGAGCAGAGTCTGGAAGAACTGAAACTTTAACCCGAGAGAAAATATTTTTACTTTCCTCAGTTCAGCTTCATTAAGACCTATAAAAATCAAACAGATTTTTAAGTCTGGGACTTTTTCTGTGTCCTTCTTTTCAGTTAGCCTGTTACACTTGATTTCCAAGAGGACCTCATCCTCCGGTTTCTCAGGAACTATTATTTTCTGTTCTGGTTAGATTATGTATAAAGGTGTAACCTAACATACTGTAATTCACTCTCTATGTTAGCTTAGATTCTCCTGTGTCTATCTTTCTATGAGTTCTCTTTTATAAAATCCCAGAAGACCTATGGCTGTAATCCTGGCTACTTTCCATTTTTGGAGTTTTCATGCATAGCAATCCACAGACAAGCAGGTGTATTCCTTTGGGTCTGCCACCCAGGAAAAGAGAGCATCAAGGTGGTACCTGGGGTAAGCCTCACTGCAGAAAGACTTAAATCCAGTCAAGCAGTAGTCTCTATGAAGAATGAGAACACTTAATTTTTTGACTACAAGTCTTTGGAAAAAAAGTATTAGATTACAGAGGGTGAAAGAGAAACTTTGGGAGAAAAATGGAACATTATTGAACTGAAATGCAGCTTCGTGAGCAGATTATAGCATAAAATTATTACACTGAAGAAATGTTGGTTCATTTGGTTTTTTTCCTTTTTTCTTTCTTCGGAACCTACATTCCCACACAGTAAAAGTTTCGATACTGATATCTTCAGTATCCCTCCTGCTTTTTTAAGTGGCTCATGGCCATTCTTTCCAAACACATTTTCACCCTGCATCTGAGTCTTCCTCATCGCTTTTACTTGTCTGAAGATTTTCTGAGCATATTCCAATAGCTTGTAGTAATCCTTTTACATCTTTAGCGTTATAATGTCAAATATTGCAGTAGGAAAAGGGAAATAAAGCTTCTGCTAGAACTTGATGTCTGCAGCTTCTATTTTTGTCAATATTTCTGGAAGAGAGACCCCTTTTCAGCCTGTTTCTAGAGCCAGCTTCTCACACTCAGTATCTGGGAGATTGGGAAGTTGTAACTGTTGATGACAATAACTTCTGCCAAGGCAGGAGGCCCAGTGCTTTCAGTGACCTCTTCTTTGCCATGGTTCTTGCTTCTCTTATTCTGTCACCTTTAGTGTCACTGTCAGTTCTGTGCAAGAAATGGCCGGAATGGTTTTGAGAATCTTGGCTAAGTCTATTCAGTTGCCTGACTTGTAAAGCCGTGGAGTAAGTCCTTGTACCATTAAAATTGTTCTGTCGTCGCATCTCATTTGTGTAACATCCAAACCTCATCTGTGATACAAAAAAAAAAGCTACCTTGGCCCACTTATCCTTGAGCTGGGTATAAAGATGTGACTGTCTGAAGCATCTAAAATTGGAGAGCTGGGTATATGGTGTAAGTTTTAGCAGCTCACCTGGTATCTCAGGATCAAATGGCATCATTTTTATGGTGAGACAGTTGCTTTTGATAGGCATGGTGTGTTAGAAGTATTTTCTCATCTTTTGGCTGTGATAATAAAATTTAACAAATCAGTAGAAAAAGGAACTGGTTTTAAATAAACATTCCTCAGTATATGAAGAAAGAAAAGGGGCTTAGGCTGGTATAAATCCTATTATATTATTCTAGCACAGGGAAACGTGTTTGGGGAGTGAAGATTTGACATATATTTTTATTTTCAAGCGTCATACTAATTTATATTACTCAGCCCTTTAACTGCCAAACTGTAAAAGTCCATTACACTACTGAAAGGAATATACAAATTATCCCCTGGCACTTTAGGCAGGAGTTTTACATATACGCTGTTATTCTATCAGCCAGCTAGCTGCACGATTCTGTTAAGGAGTAAGTGAGAAAATTGTATTGCCTGCAAACTAATTGTACAAAAGACCCTGAAATAAGTAATCAGAGCCCAGTTCTTTCTGAAAACCAGCCAGGAGATATAATAAATCGCTCAATCGCTCTTGTCAGCCCAATTTAAAGACCTAGAGCTGCCATGTTGATTTTGTTCACTGTATAACACAACTTCCTCTCCAGCTGTTGACAGGACTGGGCAAACTCAGCTTATACTCTTCCTAGCTGTTCAGTTTCACCCTCTAGCATCTTGAAGTAAGCAAGGAATTGGTAGAGTTTCCTTCTGGATCTTCCTCTGAAATAAAATGCAGATATGAGTATTTTGAATGGAAATTCAAATCTAGAAGTAAATAAGAAATTATGAGAGCTCTAATTACCTGGAATGTGCAGTAAATTCAGGTTTTTAACAAAAATAAATCCACTAATACTTCAAGTGCTAGGTAAAATGCATTTTAAGTATGATATAGATATCTACTGCATCTACATGTGGAGACAAAATGTTAGTTCCTTGAACTCTTAGTGCAGAGAAGCCATATTCTAAAATACTGGAACACTTTAGGGGGACCAGCTATAGTCATTAGTGAGATGTGGATCTTTGCTTCTGTTCCTGTAACTCTGCTGAGCTCATTGGAGGAATTCTTTGCAGCATCTTCCAAGATTATTTTCCAACACCAAAAATGAGGATTGAGCATCTGCTGTAAAATACAATTCATTAAAGAAAAGCAGTCTAAATTGCAAGGAGATTCCCCCGTAGGCTAAAGTACTGGAATTCAAGTGACTAGAGTAATAGCTCCTTTTAGCATTCTTTAAGTGTCAAGAATTTGCAGGAAAAATAAGTTGCACGGTGCCTGCTGCGGACTGTTCCATAGTTTGCACAAATGTGAAATGTCAGAGTACGGATTAGAAGTGTCTGCATAATGAAATGAGGAATCTTGCATTTATTTTTCTTGTTCTGAATGCTGCTTTTTGGTGTTTGGCATCTGTACCTTTGTATCTTTGGACAGGAGCTCTTGCTGCAGTGAGAGTATTCCACCTGCCCTGGTAGAGAGCTTTGCTTCTTGAAGTTCTCTGTTATAATCTCAATCTTGGTTTTGATCAGGATCGTTTCTGACCTTGTGCAAAGGTATCTTTGATCTTGTGTGAAGCATTTCTGATTCCCTGTTTCTTTTTTTTTTTTTTTCAATAGGGATGGTAATACATGTATTACTGTAGTATACTGAAGTTCATTAGATACAATTTGTGAAAGGCTTTGAAGGTCTTCCTGTGTACTGGTTGTGCCTAAGAACGCCTTGTTAGAGGATAATGTGAATCCTTTTTTAAGCTTGCCCTTAACATCATTTTCTACCTATCCTTCTAAAAGTGTTATTTCCTAACTTTTCTAATGTACGTTGGAAAGACATTTCACAGGAACTGTTTTGCTGAATTCCCTACCCACCATATCCTTCAGTTTCTTAAATAGCTTTCTCCACAGCAGCTAAGAAGGGGGAAAAGGGCTAAACTGCTTTGACTTTTGTCGTTAGCATTCAGACATACTGTTTTTCATACATTCATCTGTTTTACTCACCAGCATTGATAACTCAGTCATGCAGCAATGTCCAGGAAGAAGAAAGCCTGCAAAGGCCTGAAAAGGTTGTGCCAAATATGCTGGTTCTGTTGGCAGAGTACACATTGTGCCATGCAGACCTCCTTTATCATAAATACTTAACCAATTTTCAATAGATGTAAGTGGTTTAAGTATTGCTTCCTGTTGAATTAGCAGTTGCTGAGCATTTGAGTCTTTGTGCAATCCTGCAATCCACTAATGTGATATTTAATGAGGAGACATCAGTCTGGAGAAAGGTAGTCAATATAAATCAGTGTTTACAAAGTGTGATTAACTCTGAAATATTTCATCAATGCTGTGGTCCCAGGCAGACTCTATGCTAATTATTAGAACCTGTGCATGTTTCAGGGGACTTTGATGGACCCTGAGTGCAGCAAACATGGAGCAGCAAAATTGCGATTATGCTCGGACTGTCTCTGATGACAATTTATGCATTTGGTGTGATGACCTCTTGATTCCCAAGAGGGCAATAAACAGAATGCATTTTCATTAAGATACTAATGCACTTAATCACAGGGGGAAAGGGTTAGAAAATAAAGAAATACCTTTAAAGCAAGATGTGACAGACTGATGGGGAAGATACTTTATTGAAAAGTCAGTTTCCTGGTGTAACTTCCGACTGCTGCAAAGTCTGTCACACTGGATGTAGTCATGGGCAATAGGATGCATGGCTGGGCGGATGAATAAGCTGAGCTAAGCTGTTTTATGAAAAGTGCAGTGGTACTAGGGCAAAAGAGAACAGATGTTCTCCCATTTGGACTTGGATACCCAAAGATGTGATTTAAAAAAAAGTAAACTACTCACGTATTTCAGTCGTTCATTTACAAGCTTTTATTTTCTTACTTTTGAGGAGAAATAATACATATTAAGCAGTAACAAAAAAAAAAAAAAAANTGCTTTGCCCAGGAGGGCTCACATTTAAGGATCTAGCTTGTTGTAGGCCTTAAGAGGGGAACTGGGAGAAGCAGAGGCAAAGGCATCTCTTTCGGTTTTTGTTACTCTGACAGCCTGGCAGGAATGATCCTATTCCTGATGCCTCTCAGTACAAAAACTTGGTCTAAAGTATAGAGGGAAGGGGAGATGTCCAGGAGCAGAGATCTGACCTGGCAGCTGTAGAACATGCTAGATGTGGTGGTAACTGTCCCGGTGAGCCCTGCCTGATGCTCTGTGCCAGCTGTAGTGGAAGAAGGGTGAAACTCCGTAGTACCTGTTATAGTTGATTGTGTAGTAAAGCAGTCCTCCTTTTGTATTCTAGGCAAAGAGAGACTAATGATATTGGCGAAAAAGGAAAATAAAGAGTGCTCAAAGAAGGAGCCTGAGCATGTGGCTTGGTCCAGAAAATAAGTGACAAAATGTCTTTCTTCTACCATCAGGAATAACATATGTGAGGGATTTTGGTAGGGACCATGTTTGAAGTGAGACACAGGCTCACATTAATTGTGGTTTTGTATATATTTCTTTCCTATAGATGTCTAGATTAAAAAAAAATAAGGTAAAAAAACTTCATGTTTTAACTCAGCTATTTACTTTTACTTGAGAGGCATTTCCTTTCTGTAGCACTGCTTACTCTTGATATGTTCCAAAATGAAATACAACAGCAATTGTATGAATACTTTTGTATATCTGTTGTGTTGTTTAGTCAGTGACCCTGAACACCTCTTGCCCTGTCTGTTCCATCACAGGTAACATAGAGTACAGCTGCCCAGCAACGAATGAATGTGAAATCACAAAGCGCAGACGCAAATCCTGCCAAGCCTGCCGCTTCATGAAGTGTCTAAAAGTTGGCATGCTGAAAGAAGGTAAGACTGACCACCTCAATATGTATCTCTCTGCAAACACTTGCTACAACTGTAGGGCAATCAGGAAACAAGAGAGACTGGTGAGTGTTCTAATCAGTTATTGCAAAGGCAATTTTCATGTATACTTGCTCTTTCTGACATCTGCTTTTAAGCTATCGAATCATGCTTTGTCCACACAGAGTTCATCATCTTATGTAGTACAGCAAAATGTACCTCAGCATTTAATCTCCTTCATTAAGTAGCTGATAGAATAACCATCAGAATTCACAAAGATTTCTTTCCTCCATTCCTTATCCACTGTTACTCTGTCCCAGTTCTGGCAGGAAACCAAAACACACACTGTGCCTTCTTTTCCCTGCTTTTATTCAGTCTTCATTCCATCAGGACAAATAAAAGGGTTACTTCTAAACTAAACAAGTATAAATATTGAGTGTGTGTACTGAAGTTACTATAACCACTGCAGCAAATTATGGCGTGCAGAAGAAGAGGATCCACCCCCCTCTTTTTCTACTAAAAGTGTCTGAGAACCCCTGCCCCTCACTGTAAGTATATATTGAATGTGTTAATTCATCAGTTACATTTTGAAGATATTGAACATATGAAAATGTTCTCAAGAAATGGTGCTGCCTTACCTGGAACCTGCTTCACCTATGTCACACAAAGAGGTGATTCCTTAAGTCCTGGTTGCCTGCTGTGCACTTTTATTGATGTTAATGTATGTGCAAGAATACACTTCTAAGTGCATGTATTATATGTGTTATTATTGTAGAGCACTGTCACCACCAAGAAAGATGCCATGGACTTCTGAACTAGATAAACATTTGAAATAAAATCAACGTAATATTCCCTAAGTGTTGTATCCAGTGGATACACTTTGTATTACACAACCACTTCAAAACAGTCATATGTGATTTTGCTTTGTCAGTGCTTGAAAACTCAGCTTTAATAGCTGGCTGATTTTGGCAAATGGTTTGGTGGTAATGTAAAAGAGGTTAAGTATACAGCTATTAGGGTGAAATCCAAGAAACAACATAGAGCAATGGAGAGATGATGGGCGAATTAGGCCTATCACGCACCTACAGACATATTCTTATTGGATTATACTTACTAAGAATAAACCTTGTTCTCTGCAACTGCTTTGGCAGATGCTATGATCCTGTGAGCCAAATCCTGCTGTCCTTAGTCTTACTTGAGCAAAACTCCTGTCAGATTTGATGGAGATTTTGCCTCAGTAAGAACGGCAGGATTTGACCCTCTCGTCAGTGGTGATGGGGAGAGTTCTTACTTGCCAAAATCCTCATATAACTGACCACTAGGAGCAGTTACTTGAAAGTGAAATTCTGATGCTTAGATAAACTGTAGAAAGAAAGAGATGACTGGGTATGACATCTTTTGAGAGGGACTGTGCTTCTTAGCATCTTTTTTTAGTAAGTTAAGACCCTGTATCACTAATAACCTAATATACAGATATATTGAGCAACTTATTTGAAAATGAAACAGTGCTACCAAGAGCATATGCAGGTGAACTGATTTAATCCTTTTCCTCTAAATTTTGAGGGCACTACTGTGCATCCATTAACATATATATTTAAGAAAATCTAGGCTGTATGCAGCTTCTGGGACTGCAAGAGGAAATTAAGTGTCTTCTCTACAAATGAGTAATTATCTCAGCAAATTTGTGTGCAGATTTACTATGTTTTGCATACAGTTTTATTAACTGAGATAATTTAGTTAGACAATACAGATGTACATTGTGAGTAATAATTTTGTTTGAATGTTCACTGTCCAGGGATTCAAATCATTCCCACAAGTTTTCTTAGTAAGAATTGCATAAATTTTCTACTCTAAAAGTACATACCTTTTTCTGAACGTTCTACAGTGGCAAAATTGCTTTGAAAAGACAGTATTGTTTATCTACCACCTAATATAACAACCTACAAGAACCTGTAAGGACATTTTATTTTCTTTCCCCCTTTAGTGGCCCCTTTTTAAACCATACTGATTCACAGTACATTTGTTGGACTGTACTTGTAATAAAGATTTTTTTTTTCCTTTTTGTCATGTTGGAAGGTATTTTTGGAGCTAGATGTTGTTTTTACCCATGGAAAAGTCTGGAGATGCCTTTTTGACTTGGAGCACGTCCTTTATGTACAGAATTAAGAAAGATAATATACGCACTTCTTTCATGTGTAAAGCGGTATAAATTTATTGATTAGCATGGACTTAAAATAAGCTGAAATTATTCTTGCTGTATCTCAAGTGCTTCTTTATGTACAGACAAGGATTTCTGTCCCATGCAGCATGTCAGAGATCATGCTGCAGTAAATCTATTCAAATGTAAACCTGTTCAATTCAATTACCAGTTTATAATAAAATTTGCTGCTGCAGCCTCCACGTTTGTCACAGCAGTCTCTACATGCTGATGGCACAGCATGCCTGGAAATTGACAGGCTAAATCTATTTACAAAAAAAATTTAGTTGCAGACCTGAAATAAAATCAAGTTTAAGCAGCTTTGAGAGGAGCATCACATTCCTTACAAGAACAGCACATCTGCCAGGGTGCATCTTCTCCAGAAATCTTACCTTGTTTGTGGGGAGTTTTCTTGTAGAAATTTATCCTTAACAAACAGCTTTTAAGTGTAATCCAAAGTGAGACAATTATCAGACATTGTGCTTCCCTTCACATTTGAAAGGACTTTATTACATTGTCATTTTGTGAATTGTCATATAGATTTCGTTATAGAAATCACAGTGCCTGGAAAGAGATACTGAGTTTTAGCTTGGCTTCTAGAGCAAGGTCCGAAAACCACTTACAGTAAGTGTATAGAGTGGCTTCCCTTATGGCATCTGCATGTTGAATCATTTATGTGACAAGATAATGGTGTTTTTCATCAAGCATCCAGTGTTTCTGTGGGAGACCCCTTGTTAGGGTTGTGGGGCTGTGTTTTGGGGTCAGATCCTGGGAGGGAATTGGATTTCTGGTCACATGGAACACAAGGTGGAGTAGGGATTTTCTGTACGTATTCTCATGGATGTTGGTGGGGCTTAACCAGCAGCACCTAGATCAAGATTCTTAATAATTTGTAAGATGTGGGCTAGGAGCCAGAGAAGGAATGGTAAAGCAATGCTGGGCTGGGCTGGGCTGGGCTGGGCTGGAGTGGGATTGAGGTCCTGGCTCCTGGCTGCATCTCCTTTTGAGTATCACAAGAAGGTTTGTACAGGCTGATCTGGAGGAACACATCATTTTGGTTTAGCCCATGGACTGTTACTTGAAAACATGTCCGGGTCTGTGGATGGGGTTTGAGTATGTTATACTTCATACTGTTGCATTCAGCAGAGGCTGATGAGCTTTTAGGCACAGGACAAATATGAGGATGTTATGTTTTCATTTACTTCTAGGTAAGGGTTATTAGCAGCAAAGCAGAATACATTGCACTCCACAAAGAAAATTTACATTTTTCTGGTTTTAGTTTTGTGTGTCAGTGTTATGAAAAAGCAGATTTTCAAGTATCACAGTTGATTCTTCTACCAAAATACAGTCTCTTTGACTGCACTTATATTTTGGTGGATGGTCTCAGATTCATGAGAACAGATGAAACAACATTAAAGATTCTTGTATGGTCTAGGGAGAAACTTTTCAAATGTATCCCTTGAGATTTCTTGAAATAATATTGCAATTGCTAAAAGGGTGCAGGGAGACATGTACGACAATTTGCCCTTTTTAAAAATTAACACTTTTAAGACATTCAGTAGTTTTCAGTTCTGTTGGTTTATAATTTGTCTTTTAAGTCTGGCCTTTCAAACTCTCTGGAAGCCAGTGATTAATTTGCTTCAGGTGATAAAATTAAGTCTGTGTTCATGTGCAAGATTAGGTATTTTGGCTATTTCTCTTTTTATAAAGCTAGTTGGACTGAGAAAAAGGGCTTGATTTTTTTTCTTTTCTAAGAAGAAAAATTAGATGTAAAACTGCATAAGATGGTATGGGAAATCTTCAGTAGATCTTTGACTTTTTTTATCTTTCTATTGCTAGGTGATCTGGATAGAATTGAACTTTTAGTCTTCAATTAGTATTATGTGCCTATTAATAATACATGTGGGACTGTTTATCAGCATGTGTCTGTGGCAGAAGATATTATTCTAAGGTTATTACAGGACAGATCTTGCTCTGAAGAGCTTCCTATTTGAAATAATTCCAATGGAGTAATTATTCCAAAATAAAATTACCTGTTGTTTCAGATGCAGCATTTGTATAACTGTTTTTTCAAGAGGTTATTCCATATGTTTTAGTTTTCTCCATAGAGGCAAAGCCATAGCCTCAGTTTTACCTTCACCTGTATTGTAGGGAGGTTAAAAACTACAGTTCAGGGGCGAATCTGTTGAGTGGCACTAACACAGCTTTTAGACCATCTGAAATACTGTATCCTGTTTTAGCTCTCACAGTTCTGTGCGCTACTACTTTGTATTTCTACCAGGACTGCTGACACCAAAATATCTCCCATGTATCTCTGATTTCTGATATTTGGGTGTTTTCAGAATTTGTTATGGACTGTATGCAGTGGCTGATCTGCATTGCTTGTTATTTCAGAAAGTCTAGTTCCTAAATGAGTGATACATGGGAAAAAATCTAAGTTTATATGAAAAGTAAAGTATACCACAATAAAATGGCGTGGATTGCTTCATGTAAGTATGTTTGTATTTTCCTTAGAAATGGATGGCCTTTACAAATTATCATCAGTCACTTTGTACCCAGTTAGAATAGGCAGAGTAACAAAATTCCAGCTTAATTAGTCCTGCTATTAAAAATGAGAGGCCAGATCCTCACCAAGTATTAGTGGAAGCTCTTGGAGCTACGTTAGATTGCTGCTCATTTGGCAGGTCTAGCAATCTGTGCTATGGGGAAATCAGCAATATACCTTTTTGTGTCTGTGAATCTTCACAGTTGCTCGTACATGAGCCATCATTCAGGCTCTAAAAATGAACAGAAACTCTCTGAGCTCTTCATCTGGCAGTGCTGACTTGATGTGTAACCCTTCCCAGCAGCAGCAGTGCGGTTTGCATGTTGTACTTGCACTGCTCGATGAGTAGCCTTTAACACTCATTCATTAGTTTGCTTGAGTTTTTTGAGAATTCATACAGGCCCTCAAAGAGACCTTAGCATCCCTAGGGAAATGGTAAGGCAGTAGTTAGAATCTGCCTTGTAAAGAAATCCTGGACTTTTAAGTTTTTTCCTTCAGCTGTGATCTGAATAAAAGGAATTACTGACAGTTTTAAAAATGCTTGAACGTTTTAGATGGTCATGTAATGAACCAGAAGATTATCGCATGAGTTACACTTTTTCTTGACATGCTAAAATTGGGGGTTCTCGAAAATATTTTTGCTTCACACTGAGAGATTTCATTAATTCAAATATAAGAATAAGTTTTTAAAAAAAGGTATGTGTATTTTAAAGCATAAATTACTGAGTTTATTATGGGAAGATTACCGTATGAACATCTTTGGCTTGTGTTAAGCAGCAGATCGGATTAAATTATCATATTGATCCTTTCTGGCTTTGACAGTCTATGAAAATGAATCCAATACAGCAAGGAGAACAGGCAGCTTGTGTTTAGTCTTACGTAAAGAGATGCGTGATATGCAGAGGAACAGATTAATGGATTCTCTCTCAAAATAATAAATAAAACCAAGCAATCTTCTTTATGACTAAAATTGTGTTACCACCTATGTTTTGAGGGTAGTGAAAAAGCCTGCTTAATAGGATTCCTTCTAACAACATCTCTGTTGAAAAGACCTGTGCATCAGACATTGCCAAGGTAAATTTCTCTCACAAGTCTAATACCATTACTCTGCCAAGACGAAAGCAGAAATTATTGTGGATGAAGTTTTAGTTTCTGCTGCCTTCAGAAATTAGAACAAAGGAAAGGAGAAAGCATTAATGGTATTCAAAGAAAATATTTCTGTACAGGATGACAGTTAATAGAGCAGTAGTGACCTCAGTGATATTTCTTATGCTCTCTATCGTAATATTACACTTAAGGAGCTCCTCCATTAATGCAGGATATTAAACAAACCTCCTGTGTTAAAACATCAAGAGATAACATAGTGTGTCTTCTGTTGATGTCTCTTCCAAATATCAGCTCTCTTCTGTGTTTCAATGTATTATGAGGGAGTTTGGTTTCTAGTGCAAATATTTCTTTGAACTGTTTAATTTCCTCTTCTATTCCTTCCTTTCCCCCTTTCTTTCCTTCCTTCCCTGTTCACGCATTCCCCTCTTTTCTTCCTCCCTTTTATTTCTCTCTTTCCTTCACTTTTATTTCTTCCTTTCCTCTTTTTCTTTCCCCCTTCCTCTTTGGACTCCCTTTCTTTCTTCCATTCAACGTGTGCTTGGTTTAATATATACTGAGACCTGTTAAGTCTCCTTGGAAACAATAGAAGCTAATCTCTACGTGTTGTTGGTGTTCATAAGTAGGCTCCTTTGCTCCTAACCAAAATGTGACCTGATAGCCCAGTTCACACATTAGAACTGACAGCCCAATTTGTCTGCCCTAAAATGCAGCTCATGACTATCCACTCTCTGTAACTGATGAGGAAGGACAAACTATTCAGCTGCAGGTTAGTGTTTATAGTCAGCTCAAGCAACTAGCATTTCCATTCATCTACTAGAAAAATACCCCACAAAAAGCAAATATTGGAGATGCAGATATTCTTCCCTGGTTTAGAAATCACACAAAAGCACCTACAGCTCCCACGAAGTGTTGGCCTCCTGAGAAGTTTTCATGGTGCTTGTGTTGCGGTGTTGTGCCACTTTGCTTTGTGTTCTGTTTCTGAGTATTTTGAGGAATAAAACAGATATCCCAGCAATTCACTGGACTTGGTCTTTAAATAAAATTTCTCTCTTTCCAGGTACAATTTTGTTTTACAATTGTCCCTTTATATATGTGCTCCACTTCCATAAGAGAGGAGGTATGAAGTGAATGTGAAGAAAACAGTATTGTTTATAAGTCTGAGTTTGAGAACTATTTACATTTCTTGGCTTTACAGAGATCTGTAAATGGGGAGGGTTTTATGTTAGCATTTGCAAATCTGAGGTCAGAGCTGTTTTCTGGCTCACTCACCAATCTTCCTTGAGATTAGATGTTAGGTTGGGTCTGCTCACACAATCATCGCTGCTGAGAATCCCAGTGGCAGCAGTTGTTTGCAGGGTCAGACAAGCAAAGAGTACTTCCAACCTGAAGTTATTTTGTACTTTTGTTATGGAAAATAGTGAGTTTGAAAGATTTTGAATAGGATTAAATTTTACAGTAATTTTCTTAGTGAGCATACCTTACATATTACTTGCTCAGAATTGGAAGGAGTAGGTTCTGCAGATTCATGAGTCTACTTAAATTGGAATACTATTAAAAATTAATCACTTTCTACTAATATTTTCTCATCATAGTCTGAGGTGGTTAACTGCATGTCCTCATTTGTCAAATCTCTTCTTTTGATCCTAAAATAAGGAAGCAGTATTTTCCTAATTTTCTAGAAAATATTTCATTTTTTGCAGAAGATGTTCATTGGATTTAGCCCCTACAAACATTTGCTTATGCAGTGGAATTGTAGTGACAGCAATATAAGTGATAAGGGTAGGTGGAGACAAGTCTGAAGGATTCAGGACTTTTCCCGTGATCTCACAGGCAAATAGCTGCCTTTCGTTCTTGGTCTCTGCCACTCATAAACATATACATCAATGTGGCACTGCCATTTATTGCAGAGCACTTGAATTCTTATATGTGGGTCCTGCCGTATATTCAATAGGGCTCATTTTGTAACGAGTAACATTAATGTAATTTGTATTCTTCACTTTTCTCTGTTTCTGCTGTGCAGATATTTGCACATCCCCTGCTTGAATGGAGTAGGTGTAGCATCTCTGGTAGAAGTGCATTTAAGGGCAATGCATATCCTTGTCTCTAAAGTGCTGCTCTGGAGCCAACCTTTCTGTATTTTACTCAGCCCTTGCTTGGGCAGCACTCGCATCTCCTCACTAAGACTGTAAAACAGACTGCAGTGTAAAATCTTTGTAGAACCAACAGAATGTATGGTAGGATTATTTGGGGTGAAGGGCTGAAATGATGCAGGTGCTGGTAATTAGAACCCACGTGGCAGGTGTACAGGCAGACTTCTGCTGCTTGGGATGGATCGGCACCGAAAAGCTTGGAGGTTGAGGAACTCTCTTGGCCTCTTCACTCAGTCAAAGCAATGAATGTGTTGAGAAGCAAGAAAATTTCCACCTGTAGTTGTTACGTCTGACCTCATATAGTGCTATCTCTCAAATATTTCACACTTCTACATCTCTGCTGTCCTTCAAAAAGAAAGTTAGAATCAACATAGGTTTTGAGACATGAGTGTAACTAAGCCACAGTCTCCTCTCTTGACAAGTCATTGCCCTTTTACAAGCTGAGGAGTTATTGCAAGTAGTGAGCTTTTGCCGGTTCTACTCGCTGAGTCACTGGAATATGAAGTTGGAATATTATTTCATTTGGTGTTTTTAATGTGGCTTTTGTGGTTGAAAGTCAGCAGCCTGAAATCTGAAATAAATGTGATCATCTGCGGTGAATTGTCCCTTTGTCAGATTTTGCCATGCTTACTAGCTATTCTAGTAATAGATCTCATCTAACCAGTCTTTTTTTTTTTCTTTTTCTTTTCTTTTTCTTTTCTTAGGATATTTATATGACAGAAAAAGGAAACTATGAGGGGAGTCTGTTGTGCTCATAATAGTTGCTTAATGTAGCTATTAATCTTTATAAATGAAAAACATAGCTTTATTTTAAGCCTCAATAGGCTTTTATTAGATAAATAATTCTGGAGAAAGTCAAACACAGCTATGTTAAATATATACACTTACTGAATAATATCAATATTTTCCTTTTTGCTCTTTATTGTTCCAGCAAAGTTAATATGTGTATCTAGTTCTCTCTTAAGCATCTGGTTTAGGTCTCAGGATCATCAGGTACAAGATGAGAAGTTAATTTGATTTACAGTTTTAGTGTAGGAGATCCAAAATCAACACTCCATGCAACTTGCTTGTATGGGGTCTTACTGCAGTCCATGTTGAAACAGTTAATTATTAAAATACTTAATTTAGAAAAAATGAAATACTTTCCAGAAGAAAGTCTGTGTGATACTGTCCCTTAATCAGCTTAACTGCAGCTTGTGCCCTTAGTGGCAGAATTGTTGGTGTGCTGTAAATGTTTATCAGCAAAACTGCTTGACTAGCAAGACAGAATGTTGGTAACTTGCTGCATGCTGAGCACATACAGAGCCTAGGAAAAAACAAGTAGTACAAGACCATCATCCTCATTTTTTGTCTCCTTTTCTTTCCCTCTTTAGCCAAACATTAGTCCATACAGTGCTGTTCTTGTCATTTTTAGTCAGTAATGTAAAAATTGCTTCACCAATGCCCTATGTCTCTAATATTCCCTTTCAGTCCTGTGGGTGGCTGACTGAAGACGAGCCATGTCTTTTGTTCTGATCTGAATCAATCAACAGATCAGTCTTAGATAATTTGCTGAACACTTGTACAGCCACATGTTGCTTTTCATGACAGTCTGCCAGATCATGTTTGCAGTCATCTCCAGTGTCTGCATTTCCTATGCTCTGTCTCATTTTCGTATTTTCTGTAGTTCAATCAAAGCTTTAGAAACAGGCACCTTAGATTTCATTCGATGGTCAATCTCATGTTTCAGTGGATAACATTTGGGAAGAGGAACTTGTTCTAAGTCACCAGAACTACTCAGTTTCTGAATATGAAGTGGTATCAGTTATGGGAAGATGACTTAAGAGATGGCATAAATACACTTTGGATCCAGATTGAGAGTATCTGCCTGTTATTATTGAAGTCTTAGTTGAGTCTTGCTCTGAACGGATTTTTCAGGTTGCAAGCCACTTGCTGGTTTCCCTGTCAAACTTTTAATGAAAGCTCTTAAGTTTCCAACTTAAAGACAGAATAGACTGCTAAATATCAAAATAAAGGAAAATGAACATTTCCCTTAAAAAGTAGCAGTCTATTTTGTAATACAAGTTTAAATGTATTGCTTTTGTGAATTCTTGCTCAAAGATGTATTAGAAAAATTTCTGTGAAGTTATAACAGGTGAAGAATTGGGCTGAGATAGTAATGGACTGAACAGGCTCTTCCTTCTCAACAGCCCTCAAGAACATCACCTAAAGTACAAGTCTCTGACTGTATTTCAGACAAAAAGAAGTTGGAACATCTCTTGAGTCTGGTGTGCACATCCATAGTCTTTGCTGGTCTTCCGTCTGCTGGAGTGTGCCACATGGCCATTGCTTGATCCTGTGTGAGATGCAAAGGGATGCAGTCACTGGAGAACAAAGCCACAGAGTACCTAAGATGACATAAGATTTTTCTCTTTTCTCTTTTTATCTTCCCTCATTTTCATGACTTTCTATTCATTTTCCTCTTCCAAACCACGATTGTATCAGAAGAATGCTGATGAGCAATTGTTGCTGCGAGCACATATCCTCCAGGCAGTGTTTTTTCTGGCCAGGTGGGAGAGAGAATCATTAATTTCTTGAGGTTCTTGTTAGCTGACTCACTGTTTCGTGAGGACTAGTCAGGCTGAATGACTATATTTCCTTCTGGGCATCTTGGTATTGCTGAAGATATCCATCCTGGCAAGATGCTTCAGCTCATCTCCAATTAAAGTACTTGTTATGGAGGTATTCTTAAACACAGCTGATTAATGAAGTTAGTAAAAACATTTGAATGCAGAATGTTAAGGCTTCCAACACTGGTGTTCCTCTCTAGGGAGGTATGTGCAGTAAGAAAGCATTCGGAATGTTAGCAATCCATCCCATTTTGATCCCATTTGTTTTCTCTAATTTCCTGCCTTTTTTAATGCTGGTTAGCTGAAATAAGTCCTCTTTCCCTCCTCTTCGCCATTCCCTCCCCCTTTATGGAATAGCCCATGACACGTGCCTGTAAAGTGGCTTCTTGGGAATTTGCAAGTCTTTGAATGTGTTATCTGATTAAAGGGATGTATGTGTCTTTAATTCTCGTCTGCAGTTTCACCTCTGACCCCATCTGTTAAAGTGGAAAGGAGCTGAAAGTCAGCAAAGTCCCAGATTCAACCCAGATAACCTGCAGTGTGAACATTTGAGTGCTTTAACTCCTCGGTTGCCCCTGAAAATTACATACTTAATTAAGTGACAGGTTTCATTGGAAAATGTAGTGGGTCTAATATGAAACAGGTGAATTGTTTATTTTGTTGATGTGCTTAAGGGAGGATAATTTAGTCCTAGCTTCACCTTTTCTATTAAAGAAGAAATGAACATATAAATGTGTGACATAAGCATGTATAAGATCTTGTTTGCACATGTGCAATTCCATTTATTTATTATTTTAATAGACCAGTTTCTTGCTTACAGAACAGAAGTGAAAACTTAAACCCCCCTTTCTACTTCCTTTTGGAAAAGGAAGCTGAATTATGTGGTTGGAAATGATGTTGCAGTTTTGGGTGGGATTTTTAAATACCCCTGAATATGGCAGTAGAAATAATGTAATCGAAAGATTGAAGTAGATGACATGAGGGTAATTTACATTACATTTTGCTAATATTGTGCTGTTTTGGAGAACAAAATGATTGTGGCATTTTCTGTGCTTTACAGATAGATACCATAAGTGATGAGAATATCCCAATATGTTTGGACCTGTGGGTGTTTTGATTTTTCTTCTGGTCATTTGCTTTTCTAGCTTTCAAACACTCTTAAAACCGAAAGGATTTTCAGTATACCAGATCTGTCCCTGTTCTCTGAAAGCTAGAGCCAAATTCTTCCCCCACTTACATCTGTTCAACTCTGGTGGTTTCACTTATGCTATGTGGCTGTAACAATGCAGAATTTGTCCTAATCTGCCCTTTCTTTTTCGATGGAGAATGTGCACACACAAAGTGTACGTGAACACAGCAAGCTGAACTGCAAATAGAAAAAATGTATGTATTTTGTGTGTGTATGTACACACAAATAGGTAAACAGCACACAGATAGGTTTGATAGTATATCTACTGTACATAATATTGTAAATGGTATCTTGCTGTGCTGGAATCTAGGCAATATGAGTTCAGTACTAAAGTGTTCAAGTTGCACCTGAGCTAGCTGGAGCCTGCCAGCCTCTGCAAGCCCACTGAGAGCATCTGTCTCGCCACCACCTTGCTCACGCTGTGTCCTCTGCAGGCTCTCCGATTCTTCCGACTATGAGCATAAATCATCCACCTGTCAGGAGCTCGAGCTGCCTGGATTATGCAATGCCTGCCTTCATTTGGAGATGGTGTGAGCAGAAGATTGCGGCAAATGCTTTGCATTCATTTTAATGCCGCTCCCGCATCTCTTCAGCTTTAATGAGGGTTCAGGGTGGTGACGACTCCCTGAGACAATGAAAGTCCTAGAGACTCAAGCTTTCTTTGTACGTTTGTATGGCCTAGTTTAGATTTTTTTTTTTTTTTGGCTTTTTTCTCCTCCCTCCCCCCAAAGAAATGAATGGCTTAAAAATTGAGGCAGAGAACTGGTACTGCACAAAGCCAGCTGTCCATAGCTCTGCTTTTTGGCCTTGTAATACTTCCCTCCAGCTGAGCAATGAAGAATTTAAAAATCAGTCATGTTTAATGTTGATTGTCCATTTGTGCTGCCTAAAGCTGCATAGTGCCTGGTTGCCTTCACTTAAAAAAATGTGTAACAATCCTACCTTTGCATTTTATTCAGTTACAGGTGTATTGAATTACATGATCAAGGGTGGCATACCATGTTGTATATTCCAAATTTAAAATACAGATCCTCTATATTAAGATCTCCTTGTATTAACGAAAAAAAAGAATCGACTTTCAGTAAAATTGTCTTATTTCAGCTTGGTAGACCTGAATTAATCAAATTCCTTATTCACTCATAATTTTCATCATGAATTATAGACAGGATAAATATTAGTATTTATTCATCTGTGTAAGCAGAAGGAAAAAAATGGAGGTTGGGAGGCAAAAGCAGAGAAGTCCTTTCAAAGGCAAATGTTGAAGGTGGTGAAGATAATTTGTGCCTTCACACCTGTAGTATCTGTCTGCCCCTAACCTCAAACAAATCCCACCAGATTTTTGCAGGTACAGTCTTTAGACTGTATTGATTGTCAGCCTTACGTGATTGTCAGCCTTAGAAAAAAACTGGCCTGAAAAACACGTGGTAGTAGTAATAGTAAAATACTTAATTTTGATGCTATTCAGTAGCTAGCAGGGGAAGTCCACATTTAGTGTCCTAATGCTACAGGTTTGCTATTTTTCACACATATTTAAGGAAACAAACTTGTTTAATACTTTTGAAACATCTTGGGCTTGCACAAGATGATTCTTCTGCAGTGAATGTGTCATGAGCTTGTCAACAATTTTTTCAGAGAATATTTATTTTAAGTTTTAGAGAATGCCTCTGATGTGTAGGCAGTAATATCCCCATTTTACAGTATTAAACCTCAGAGAAAGAGAACAAGAGCTACTTAGTAATAGTCACATGTGGTGTTAGAGGCACAGCTAGAAGTGGAACTTCTGCTCCGAGGTTAATGTGTCATTCAGCCTGAGACTTCAAAGTCCAGCCGTGTCCACCCCTTTCTCACCCAATGACTGAAAGAGAGAAAGGTTTATTGCTTGTTCATTTGGGGTTTTACATTTCTCTTTTTAACACTTCCCTTTACATGTGAACTCCTCAATCAGCTACTGGTGAAAAGAATCTTAAAAGGTGAAGTCAAATTAAGGGCAGCTTTTGTCAACAGGGAAAATAAAACGTTCTATTTCAATGCACCTGTATATTTCCCATTGATGATAATAGAAGATGCTTAGACACATGGAGAGGAACCTATGTTGCCAAAATATTAAAATTTTTCTCTTGGTGAAAATTTCCCCAGCTGACAAGTAGCACGAGTGGCAGCTGAACGTGGAATACACAGTGTGTGGAACACACTCCTGAGTTGCAGCAGTACTTGGAAGCTCTGCCTGTATCTACGTTCTGCTGCCTTGGTCTGAAAGCCAGGGAATTTCACGCAACCTGGTCATACTTAACTAGGACCACACAGAGCAAGGGAGGTTTTTTTAATAGGCTGTTTGGGGAAGAGTAGAGACCCTAGCGTGTGTAGACTTTGAGATCTTTACTGGGAGCCTTATTTGCTTCTGGTTGCAAGCTACCCTTCCATGCCATTCCCTCCCCCCTCCAGTTTTAATTTGATGGAAAGCCAGCAGTACTGCAGTTTTATGCAAAGCCTCCAGTGAACTCAAAAAAGATTATTATTTCTCACTGTCTTTACAGATAACTTTAAAATTTTATGCGTCAGAACGCAGGATTATCTGAAGACACAAATGCAGCACAACACTGACAAAATCAGATGAAAAATCTCACTCTTTTAGCTATGAAGAAATTAGATTTATCATCAGAAAAGCATTCTCTTTTCATTTCCTGAAAGGTGCTTTTTGACAGACCCTTTGCAGTGGACGTCATGCTCACAAAACATGCTGTCACAGGGCTATTTGAATATGGTGACAGGCTCATTATCATGTTGAAGACAACTGACAACACTGCAGACTAGAAATGGACAGGCTTGCCAATCAGCTGTTGAAAGGATTGCAGTTGAAATAGAGGTTTTTTTTGTTCTGAGAACAGTAGTACAAATTGACTACATTAATTCTTTTTATTATGGTTGCATACACTATAGTTAAGGGTCCGTCACTGTTTCCATTATAAATCCCTGTTTTCGAGGGTTTATTAGTAGACCATAAAAAATGGTTCCTGTTGAAATTTTGCATTAAAAATATATATTACCCTAACAGAACAAAATTTCTGTGGTGACTGTGTGGAGGAGGGAGGGCAGAGAAAGAGGGATTGACTGATTTTTAGCTGAAAATTGCATAAAGCTGAATGCATTATTATTTTTATAGAACCTTAGATGTCCAAGAGTTTTATAGACAGGTTTGTGCCTCGGGAGTTTACAGTTTCAGGGTGCGGTGCTGCCAGCACTTACTATGGGGTGGGATTTTCCTGGTAGTTTCACTGGAATTAGTAAAGCACCAAACCTTATCTGCAGTAGTAGGTATTTGCAGATTCAGGTTGAGTAGTCAAACAGTCCTGGAAAGTTGTTTTGCCTTTTCTTGGAGCTCAAAAATAGTGAGGTTGGGGTTTTTTGTTTTGTTTTAATATTAATCTGGGATGTTAAATGATGACCTGAGACTCAGGGAGTTTTGCATATGTAATGATAATCCAAGCAGAAATGATTCCACCAATATACTCCAGTTATGTGAAGTAAAAAGATGGGTGGAATTTATCTGCTTTAATCTGAAGTGGTGGTCCTGGGATATCTTTTACTAGTGGAATTTCCCAGGTTGTTGGAGTTCATGCCGCTGTAGTTTCTAGAGTGCCCTTAAAACTTCTGTAGCCATCTACAGCATCATACTTTCGTGCAAATGCAGGAGTGTCTGTGTTTTGACAGGTCTGAACAGCTCACAGAGTATCTTCTGTTTAGCTCTGGAAGCAAGGATGTTCCTCGGAGTCCCCGGAGAGCCTGATCTGGCAGGCATTCTCAGAGCACCCCGTCATACCTCAGCGCACGGACACCAAACTCAGTGTCCGCAGTCACTTTCTCCTGTACCATCCTGGTCATCCCCCTGCTGTGCCTCAGCAACAGCCAGCTTGTGGAAAGGGAGAGGTGATGTTTCTGCATCTAGGATGATTGCTTTAGTTTTTCCACACCCTTGCCATAACAGTTGGAGAGAGCTTTTTTGCAGGAGCTGGAATACTTTTTCATTCCTCATACAGAGGAAGGTGTTAAATCTGTGTAAGGGCTCTAAACCAGAAAGAACTGATGTTACATTTTCTAAGACGAGAAATCCAAGTTTGTTGACGAAAAGGTGTGTTGACCTACCTTCCTGCAGAAACAGGAATAGGAGGCTAAGAGTCCTGAATGGAGCAAGGCATTTCCAGGAAGCCTGGTGGACGCACAGGTCTGAAAGTTAGTTATAAATTGTACACATAAACTAGGTATAGGTGGCAGCAATATGTGTATATTGGCGCATTTATATTCTGCCCTGAGAGCCTGCCTTCCCCCATGCTTTGTACAGGAAGCCTGGATCTCTCTTCAGGATCCAGCTCCATTTGGTGGGTCAGATGGAAGAAGCTGGGCACTGTGGTACACAGGAGGTACATATCCTTTTGTGGGAGTTGGTTAAGTATGAAATTTGATATTGAAATAGAAGAAGTCCACATGTAGACCCCTCAGTTATTAACTTCATTTATCACCCAATATGAATCTTTAATATGTTCGTTAAATATTTGGTGTGAGGCTGATCCAGAAAGAAGACAGACTTTTGCTTAGTGTATTTTGTTGGAAGCTTACAAGGAAAAATAATTTTAATTTGTAGTTCCATGGCTTCAAACATTTGCAGCCTTAATTGATGCTCATTTGATTACTTGATTTCAAAGCACAATCAATTACCTTAATGCATATCACTGTTCTCACAACTACGGTGATTGCAAAATTGTGAATGTAAAAATGGAAGTCACTTCTGAAAATTAAGTCTGCAATTCTGTTTGCAAAGTCAGAACTCTGACTCTCATGAATTACAGCAGCACAGAGCAAAGGAGTATATTGTCATATTGCCTGAGCTATTATCATGTATCAGGTCAATTGTGTGCATATTTAAAATCTTTAAAATACTTACGCTTTTCTGTTGAAGTCAGTCATCGTTTCTAGGAGGAAACTTTCTGAATATATATTAACCAGTGCAGGATGTTGAACCTAAAAAGTAGTGTTCAGTTGCAAATTACTAAGGAAGAATTTTGTCTTTTCATGAAATCATGGCTCCACTGAAGTCAGTGACAAAGTTGCTGGTGATCTGGAAGCAGATGGGTTTTCATGGAGTGAGTAATTCTAGTGATTAAATCAGACAATTGGAAGCAAGACTTAATTTCTATTCCAGAACAAGACACTTCTACTTAGTGTGCCTCCAGCAAAAATATAATAGATACAATAATATGGAGCTCACCTGCATGTTGTGGGGCTTATTGAATTAATATATATGGAACACTTGAAGATTCTTTGATAGAAAGTGCTATGTGGCTGCATACTATTACAATAAAGTCCTGAAAAGCAAATCAATCTGGAGTTAGTCTTATCTCATCCAGTTATAACTGACTACTGGAGCTGCCTATCATGTTAGAGAGAAGAAAGAAAAGAAAACTAGAAACAATAAGTGTTAAAAAGAAACCCCAGTTATTTGGAAAAGCTTGGGCTTAAAATTTCAATTAACTTTTGGGTTTTGTAGGTATAGACCCTTTTTTAATGCTTTGCCACCTAGATTCCTGATTGAAACCAATCATAACATAGTAACTTTGTGTGGTTTGGGAGAGTAAATTAATATTTCCTTCTTCTGCTGTAAATTGCTTCAGAGAGCACACATCCTACACCACGCCTACCAGACATGTAAATAGCATTATCCTTGAATCATTGGTTCCAGTGATTCCATGTATGAACAAATATTGTTGATTCATTGATGCAGGGGTTTTTATTGGCTAAGTATTTTTATATTTGCTTTTGAAAAGAATACAAATATTCTTACCATTAAAAGCTGCATTGATTTGAAATGAGCTTACACATAAGGGTGGACTAATTACCTAATTTTTCTTCTCATCAATCAAACTCTCATTACCTTAAACATCCCTCTGAAAAGTTAGCAGAAGACCTGAACAGCAGTCTTTAAAGAGAGTATTATGAACAGCACTGCACTGAAAAAAAACCCACCACAAATGTAAGTGTACTGAAGAGACATTGGTTGAATAAAACTATTCATATCATGCGAACAAAGCAGCTTATCAAGTGTGTAACTTCATTTTGCCTATCACCAAGTGCAGGAAGAAAACTCTGAAATCTAGGCTGTGAAGCCTGGAGGATATTGATGTTTTAGCAAAACAACACAGGCATGGAATATTCTTTTTCCCCAGGTCTGACCTAGTAAACTGTGCAAGCACCAGGAGAAATTTTGCCACCTGTCCCTTATAATCAAGGCCCGTCCCTTACTTAGTCTCATTTCAGTGATATAATTAAATGACACCATTTTCCCATTTATGTTGCATGAACACACTGCCAGAATCCTATAGTCTTATCCAGGTACCCAGGAATGTGACTTAATTTGTTTCATCTAAAGCCAGAAAAATAATCATTTGAACATGGTCCCTTGTCCTAATAGCTAACCCAGCATGGTATATTAGAATACTATTGTTGCAGCATTCATTGCAAAAATCAATAATCCACTAGATGGAGCAGAATAGAAGTGTAAAAACTGAGTTAAGTCTGGTATTTTAGGAAACAGAATTGAGTATCAAAGTGCCAGAACTCAGACAAAACAGCAGAAAAACACAACAGTAGTGTTTTTGCAGTGCGTAGTTCTAGTAAATCAACCAGCTTTACAGCGATTCATGGATTCGTGCTGCAGTTCTCCTTTGTGGTTCTGTGTTTTTCTCTAAGGAATAAAATGAGGATTAATCTCTGCTCTGGAAAAGGTAATGATGAGAAAATTTTGGAGAACAAAGATGTTTCTAGGAAAGAGAAATCATTTTTTTCCTTTCCTAAAACAAAAGCAGTTTTTTTCATTGGAGAAACAATAATAAGACAATCGTAGAAAGGAATCATAAGACTTACTTTCTAGAATGTTGTTACTCAGTATTTTCTAGATAAATGGAGTTACTAGGATATTTTAAGTGCAGATTTGGGGTGTGAAATCACAACCTTTTTAAATATAAATAATCCTTACATTAATACCCGCTTCAAAGATCTGCAGAAACATGATGACAATCATATTAGCAAGTAGATTGATGAAGATGGCAGGCAAGGCTCCAGTTGCACAGTTCATCCAGTTTCTGTTGCAGGTGTACATTAGTCATGACTTATAGCCTGCTTATTCTGTCCTGGGCCTCCTGTGAAAAGGGGTGGCCAATTATGCCAATGTGAAGTGGTTGTTTGATGAAAATACATATGGGTAAGACGGGTCTTAGTGATAAAGTTATATATTTTGCAAACAAAAGGAAGGGTATAGTCAGCATTTCAGGGAAACAGCTATCAAATTTGGCTTGTGAAATCTGTAAATGGGCTTTGTTGTTGCCTCAGCAAGGCTTTGAACCCAGATCTCTGGAGATGAAAGCCCCAGGCATTAACCATTTGCAGTATCTCACCCTCAGCTTTGTGTTTAATAAAATGCTTTAGATAGATGCAGGTGAGCTTTATTTGCTTAATACTGATTGCTCTGCCTTCTTTGAATGAAGATTTGTAGAACTTTGATAAAGTAATTTAAAAGTTGTCCATTTCCATGCTCCTGAAGCTGCGCTCTTCAAATTTCAACAAATTTTTGGTGTATTATGGCAGTGCAATCTGAAGTTTTTTCTTTCTCTAGAAAGGACTCTTACCTGAAATTCTAATTCTAATGATGTAAAGTATTCATGTTACTTCCCATCCTGTACTACCGCACAACATCACTGTGAGCTATCTGCTGGATTTCTCCCCATGCTTATTCTCTTTTTTCAATATATTCTTGATTTGTAAAATACTGTGGGATTTGCTGTTGCTTCAAAAATAGCAGGTGTTAACATTTGTAGTTATGCATACATTTTGGGAAAATAATGGCTTCAACTTCTTGCATCACAGGATATCTTTTCTCTCTTCTTCTCCATTTCCTCTTACAACACAAGTACAATTTTGTCCACCAACAGATGATTCTTTTCCTTTATTTCTGCCAAGTGTTCATATGCACATTTACTTTAAATCAGTACAATATGTATAGATTTAATATCAGTTGTCTCTGAAATATCAGTTTTAGTTGCAATGGCTGATAATCATCAGCTTTTCTTACAACTGTAAGGCTATTCTGCTTCAGTTTGTTTGAACCAATGCATCATCATGAGCCCATGGATTACAGGCCACAAAGGTCTTTGCTGAATTCAGTCTTAAGTTAATGCTTCTCTCTTTCTTGTTCTCAGTGTTGGCCAGACACCGAGAACCTTCTGAGGTCATGTTGGGACAGGATCTCCAAATGAGCCAGGAACTGTGCAGGAGGCTTGTACAAGTGCTTTTTTAAAAAAAAGTGTCATCTTGGTGCACACTGTTTGGCACACAGGCTATAAGTAATCTATCTCAATTCAACTATCATTTTCCCTTATTCTTCCTTTTACAAATAGTAGTGCATGAGCGTGAAGTCTTTTATTTAAAATGTTCCTCCTTCCCTTCTCTCTTTTCCCAAGGACGTCTGTGCCAAAACACTATTGTTCAGAATGCCCATGGTCTGCTCTTGTGTTACTGAAGTACAGGTGTTGTCCGCGTTCAGCCTATCTGAAGAAAAGTAATTTTCATCTCAGTACTTTCTCTGTCCGTCAGTTTTGATGCAGTCAAAGGGCTAAGACCCACGAGTGGAAAGTCCTGCTGGGTGTCAGTGGGGACAGATTGAAGATTTTAATGAAGATCATGAGCTGTAACAGGCGTCGGCCCTAGATAAACCACTGGTTTTGTGAAGGGGCTAGAGTGTGGACAGGGCATAAAGTCCTCTCATCCCTCTTTTTCCTGTGTTGGGCACAAAGAAAAGATTTTGTCTGTATTGAGAGAAGAGTAGAGAAGGAGGGAGTTCTTTGTCTAAAGAACAACAGGGCAATAACCAGTTAGGCACTTTTATGCTATTAGTGTGAAATGTTTATTGCTGAACCGTGGTGTTCTATCCATTGTCTGGTGTGTGATGAAGTAGGTTGCAGATGGCTTTGTCACACCCAGGCTTGGGAAAGAGCGAGTGAATCTCAGTGAAATTAATTTGCATCTTCTCCTGAGTTTGCAGGACAAAGTTGCAAATTGAGTCATAACTGATGATGTGGGGCAAGTTCAGCTCTTTGCAAGTGTACGTTTGCTACGATATATGAAGGATAACGTGGAAACTTAGGCACATAGTTCTGCTTTAGTAGTAGCACCAAGGTATTCACTGCAGTACAGAAAAGACTCAGTCTGGCATCCTTTGTTTACAAGTGCTCACAAAATCACTTCTGTTGAAGTCAGCCAGATAGGAAGGGGAAGTGGGCTCGTTCTCCTTACACAGAGCAGCAGGAATGAACAAAAGCAGTGACAGCCAATTTGGGGGAAAAAAAAAAAAAAAGCTGTGCCTTAAGCAGTTTTGATTTGTAGGAATACGGGCTGTGAGCTTGTTTAGGATGTTTCCATGCAACTAATTAAAGAAATATTTCCTAAACATTTCTGTTCAGTTCTCAGGAGAGGTGTACTTTTTTTCCAAGAGTTCAAAATTTTGTGAAAGCAGAGTCTTAGCCAGTAGTTTAAAAAACCCAGTAAGACCAGATAGGCACAATATTAAAAAGATGAAAATAAAAAACTTGAAAAGGTGGTGAGACTGAAAGTTCTGATGGGATTGTTCTAATGAAATGGAAACTGTCCTGTTTGGAGAGATTTTTTGTAAAACTGTGCAATGACACGCTGAGTCCTGTAGTACTGTTCTGTGGGTTTGTGTGTGTGGTTGCATGTGGTTTATTACCTCTGCAGTTCTTGAAAGTCCTGCTCAGGATTATCTTGTTAGAAGAGAGAAGTTAGTTTTAATTTGCAAAATTGAAGAAATAAGTCTTAAATAGAAGCCAGCTTGCTCTCAAAGGGATAGTCTGTGGTAAAAGAGAAGTGTTCAAAAGAAGCATTTCCAGGTAAATATTTATTTGCATATTAATAGTTACGTGCAAGCAATGAAAGAGGAATTAAAAACCAAATATAAGTGGCAAATAAGTTATCCTGTGCAACATGTTTGAGGGTCCTGTGCTTAGAAAACTCTTTTGCAGAAATCACTCTGTGATTGTGTCTGAAGATGTTAAATTTTTCGTAAGCGTGAGTACTTTCCCTATTCTGTTGTCAGTGTATACTGATAAAGAAAACCCTGAGTCTTGATTTCAGTGATGTTTAATTTTAGTTTCACATTAAAAGCAAACTCAGTTTTACTATACTACAATGTTATTTGATGGCCTAAATAGCATGAAAACAGCAGTAGGTCATCTGTTTTTTCAGTTATTGTTCTAATACCCTGATTTGACCATCAATGTTAATGGCTGTTGTCTCATGTACAACAGTAACTGTATGCTTGAATTATTTTGTGATGCAATACAATATGTACCTTAATTTTTCCACCATGTTTTAACAATATGAATGTTATTATTAAAATCATAGTAGTAAATTATCAATTGCATTAACCAGCATTATTGATTTGCTATGGAAGTTTACTTATAAATTAGACGTGATCCATAATCCATTGGACACTTGCTAAAATCTTGAGACTTCTGTGACTACACCTGGTAAATGAGCAAAATTTTCCCACATTTTTCTTTTGATTAATTTTAATTGCTATGCAATTTTGTTCAAATACAAGTAGTGGCAGTTTCGCACAAGGCTATCTTTGGATTTTTGTTTTGTTTCTTTTTATTGAGTTTAATGTCTGGAAGCATAGGCTGCCCCACCAACATGAGAACTGGAAGTGAAATAGATGTGTCTCTGTTCATTCCACAGCCAGAAGGAATGAGCAGTGAGCTAGCAGTACACTTGCATAAATAAGTGACAAATACAGATGTTTCAGGAGGAGTAGAAGATATTAGTTACAGAGCTCGGCACTGAAGTAGCATTGATGGCCTTTAAAATACGTAAGAACAAAACCCTTATATTCTAATTGGACATTACCTCCTTGAATTCAATCTCCCCTTTTTACTCATCCACATAATTTTTGATAGTAAGGCTTCACCATGCCCAGTAGAAGTTAAGGAACTGACTTATCCTCTCCCGAAGTATTTCTGCAGTGATGCACAAGGTGCTGATGGTGCCACTGCTCATGGAAGGCGTCGTTAGACTGTGCAGAATGGGCAGCATTCCCTTGGGACCCAGGTGGTTTGCCCAAGCAGTGTGTTTGTAGGCTGCTGCTAAAAACAATTTCACTCCCAGACCATTGGACTTCTTACATTCTAATTTTGGCCATATATGAGGGTTACTTAAATGCAGAGATAACATTAATCTTTCAGTAGCAACAAGTGCTGGCTGTGGTTAAGACCAGGAGCTTAGCATTCCTACAATCAAAATGTTGTTGCTGGACATGAGTAATACAGTATGTGATCATTTCTGAACGTTAAATCTAACCTGGATTGGGTTCAGCTCTGCTACATGATACCATGTTGCCTCACATGGCACTGTTCTGCCCCTTTGGTCCTTGAAGATACGGGACAGCAATTAGCGAGTACCTCATTTAATTGGCAGGAGTTCATAGAGTATCAGCCCCCATGCCCTCATGATGCTTGCGTAAATAAGTGTTTCTATTTCTGTAGACAAGTAGGCATTTGGATTTTTTTTTTAAACAATATAACTGCCTGGGCTTAGTGTTACAAATCATGAAACATTTTGTTTATGCATTATAAATAGTGATATCTATTTATAAATCAAAGGCACTGTGTTCTCGCTCTATTCCTAGGAGGCCTCTGGTTGTGTTAGCATTACCCACACACGTGCTTCCATTTTGTTGCCCAGGAAGCTAAATAGAAATATATGACTCTTAGCTGGCCTCATTAATGAAACAATAGATATGGGTTGGGTGCAGAATCTGAAGGAGCCACTGAAAAACATAATAAGCAGCGAGGGGAAGAAAAGAAACCCCAACAAACTGAACATATTTTAAATTATTAAAAAATGTTATTCATGGGAAGCAACGTAGGGTTTTATTTAGGGAGGTAGAAGGAAAACCCTGAGGTGGTAGAGGATTCCTAAAGGGTGGAGAACAGTTTATCTTTATACCACATAGTCGTATGGGGACAATTTATTCTCATCTTGGAGGAACAGGAAATATTTTAAAGTTAATAATGTTTCTGCCACCTTTCTCTCCCCTCCTATCATGCTTACAGTCAAAGGTGAAAGCCTACCCTGCATTCCCTGTGACTGGTACAGAATCTACATCAGAAGCAAAGAAATGAGGGAAAGAAGAAGAGTGGAATGAGATCAGCTCTGTGGTTTGTGACAGCCTATAAAACTAGAATAGCCTTTACAAAAACTGGAGCTGAGTAGAACGTGTAAAAAGCCAGTAATCACCTCTAAACGTGGGCCAGTTGGCAATCCCATGCTGTGGCTGTTTGTCGTTACAATAGGATATCTTGCTGCAAATCAACAGATCATGTTCTAATAGTCATATGTACTAACAGGAGAGAAACATTTGTTGCTGTTTCTTTGAAACCCCGTGGATGGGATTTATCACTGTGAGACAATCCCTGGCCCACTGATCTTGCAGTTTGAAAGAAGGTGCAGATTCTAGTGCCAAGAAATTGCTGGAGTAACTGGTATTGGTGGGTGTTTTGCTGTGCTCCCCCCTCGTTGAAGCCTGGGAAGCATCTCTTCAGCTCAGCTGGTACCTTGCTCCTCTGGGTAATATATTAGCCCTAATACTGAATTTGGAGCAAGTAGTTCCCCATGATAGTTAACAGCAAGAAAAACGATGTAGTAAGGTGTTACTGCTCTGGCTTTCTTGTCTTATGGCCCTATTTGTGAGCCCGCTGTTTCGGAGGGAGTTTTCTGCACATCCCGTCTCTGCTGGCGTGGTAAAGCCAGCGCTTCCTCAGCGAGAGCATGTACAATTCCCAGCACAGCTGTAGGGATAAGCTGCTGCAGACACCTCGGATGCACTCCTGCCACAACAGGCCTGCTGACCCGGAGCCCTGCAGTGCTCTCAGTGCTCTGTTTAGGGTGAAGTGCTGTTTGCTGCCCACGTAAATGTATACATGCCCGCTCCCCCCTCCCCGTGTCAGATGCCGCAGAGACCCTGCCTTTAATAGGCAAGGTTAGAAGGATAGAGTGTGGCACATGGGCCCAGTCTTCCTTTTTATAAATCGGTAACAATGGGGTGTTGACAGGCCTTGAAGCCTAGACAGGCTACGGGGGTCATCACGATAAGGAAGGATTAGTGTATATAATTTGCCAAATATGGTGCCAGCCACCAGCTGGATTTTTCTGCACATGGCAGATTATCTACAGGAGCTTCGTGGCATTCACCTTAGCTGCTGGCTGTGTTTATTAGCAAATGTATTGCTGCTTCCAGTTTAAGAAGTATATGCTAAACAGGGAATGCATGCAGATGCGATAAAAGGAGTTGTGGTTTAAATTTTGACTGAGGACAAAAAAATAGTGTGTGCTGTAGAGTCTTTAAGTATAAATACCTCTCAGTGTACCGTATCTGTTTTTCCCCTAAGATTTTCACTTCAGAGATTTTGTGTGCATCTTCATTCTTTGTAAATAAAGCTGTTTCTAACTTAATTCCCTGGAGAATATAGTTATCCTGCCCAAAGATCAATGGTCAACAGAAAATACAAAGAGCCCCTAGATCAGATCTTTGACTGCTTTGTGGTAGATAGCTAAACTGCCCACCTTAAAACGTTGAGAGAACGATAAATGCTGTAAATTCTTCACTGTGGTGAAGAAGAACTTGTTAACCCCAAAGTTACTGGAAATAGATATGGTCAAATTCTAACAACATTGCTGTGTTGTAAACTGTATTTATTCCTTAAAAGAAAAGCAAGAACAGAGAGATTTAGTCAATGCTTGCAAGTATTCTCTAAATCAGATTTTCACGGACTGTGTTAATTTGTAGTTTCGGGTAGAGTTCATACTTTTGATCTTCCAGACGACACTATGCCAATTTATGGCAATTTGTACAAATGCTTAAAAATTAATGCACATGCAATTACTTTATTTTTCCTTTTTGTTTACTTGAAGGTTTTGTTTATCAGTATGACAGTTTCTTTCAAGTAAGGTACTGCAGTCCCTTTGTGCATCCTTCCTGGATAAGCTCCCCCAAACAACAAAAGACCCAGTGTAAATAAAATTCTGCAAGTCATTCAAGGATGCAGCAAAAGACATAATTGACTTTTTGGACCATTTTTAGAACAAACTCTCTCAAGGCCTTTTTTTCCCCTCACAGCAACACTTCCCACTGCACTAGATCTGACAAGACTGTATGCATTACTTTATTTTGATACTGACATTTAAACAATAAAATAAAGCCATTTAAAACAAATAGTGGTGCTTCAAGTGTCTGAGCTGTCAAGATATCAAATTATATAACTTGGAAAAATCAGAATTCATTGTTAATGGTATGCACTTAACACAAAGGGTCGCTGGAGTACTAACCAGATATATATTCAGCTACCGTGTTGGAGCTAACAGGCTGTATTCCTTTAGATAGAATTGACTATATTCACTTAAATGGACTTGACTCTAGTACAATCACTGTATTCAAATGTCAAAAAAAAGAGAAAGAGGATGTCACGTAGGGTCACAAATTATGTTGGATTTTGACAGATTGTAGCCTTGCTTTACAAGAGCAGTAACATCTCATTTGTCACCGTTTGATCTGTAAGTGCGGGAATGAGAGCGGAAGGCCCTCCATCTCCACCGCAATTTAATCGCTCTGAGGCCGACAGTGGCAGCTAAAGCCACCTGCCCATGCACTGTACTGCTGATCTGTTTTAATTTAATCGTCCGTCAGCTGGGATGAAAGCATAAATCGTCTCCCTTTGATCTGCAAACGGTGTGGTTTTTTTGTAAAGCATGGTGCAGAATCAGGGAGACAGTTTTCACATTTAGTGCAACATAGACAACATGGGCTTGAAAAGCTTGTAAGTGATATTTCACTGTAGCAGTAAAGCAAGAAGTTGTTCTTTTTGTAAATTTATACAAAACAGCATATGGATATTTTTTTAGAAAAGACGATCATAGAGGAGGTTATTGATTTAATAATGTGTTAATTATTCAAGTTTGAAAAGCCAGCTTCTACTCTTAAATAGCTAAAACATCCCTAAAGCTCTGAAGACCCTTAAGTCATCTTGTTTACAAAACAGGGGATAGGAAGAATTATTTGGTGATAACACAGTAATTCTGTGAACTGTCAGCTATATACTGGGCATGTTATTTAGTTACATTATTGCATGTAAATGGATAAGGGAAGACATTTACATAACAAACAAACAAAAAAAATCTGCCTTCTCCAGTGGAAAATCTTGCCTTTTTCTGGTATTGTTGGAAGTTTTGTTGAAGGCCAAAATGTTATGTGCGCATCAAATATGGATGGTAGGCCAAACCTTGCTTTGGCACGTAGACCCTTTCATGGAAGGAACCAGCATGAGCACAACTGAAAGTAAAATGGTAACATTTGGACAAAATCTTTCTCATTACTGTTTTTTTGCAGAGTAGTTACTGAGGGGAAAAAAGGGATCTCTACATTTCTCTTCTCCCTCTCAGCCTCTTCTCCCAACCCTTTACAGCTTCCTTTTTCAGGCTTGTGCCTGTCTTAGATTTTGCACTTGGCCTCTCATGTGAGGTACATCATTCATGATTTTGATGCTGTACATTTGTACAGCACCTCCTTGAGCTCCTTGTCAATCCAAGCCAGTCCTTCCAGTGCTTCGATCTTTAAATCTGAAGCAGGACAGCAGTAGAAGGCTCACCACTCAACTGCGAGAACTTTGACTGACCCCATAAGCTTTGAAATGCGGTATCTTTACTCCCTTTCTTATGAAAGCTTCAGGGACTGCACTCCCAGGTCAAATTCTCATTTGCCAAAATGAAAATCAGAATCTCACAAACCCTCCCCAAAATTCATACAAGCCTGAGGAGTTGCATATATTCTCTGCAGTGACATTTTTCTGATTGGGATTGAAGGTATGAACTGCTCGGTGAGGTCTATTAATATTTTTCCATTAGTGCTGAGACTATACTATGATTTCCCTTTTGGGAGAAGGGGTTTTTGTGGTCACATGTCAAAACTGGGAAGTTCCTTTCCTGGTAAAAAACACAGTGTGTTTTCTTGACCTCTCAAAGAGCAGAGAACACAAACCACAGTTTGTAAGAATCCTTCCTCTTTGAGTGACTAAACATATTTTATTTACCAATCTTGGCAATGTTTTACTTGAGAAGGTTTTCTGTCTCCATTATTTGTAGCAGGATTTTATTATTTGGCAAAGGACTCTGTCTTGGGATAAAGAAATGTTTATGCTTTCTCTTGTAAAATTCTGTTCAGCATAAGGTGGAATACAAATAGTGAAAAATTGCCTTTGTTCTTCTTTTGCTTTCATTCCTCATGAAAATTTTGTCAGGCTGACAATATAATAAATAATTATGAAGTTGCTGTGGCCCTGGAATGGGGAGGGATAGGGACCCATGCTGCTGTCTCCCAGTACAGATTCAGCTTATGGAGCAACCAGGCCCTGACTGCTTTGAGAGCACTGGTTTGGTCTAAAACAAATAAACACATTTTCATGGGGAAAAAAGAAGAAAAAGAACACAGAAAAACCTTATTCTTGTCCCCAAAGTTGACCTCTGAGACTGACCCAGATCCCTGGGTCATAAACTCACTCAGCATGGGACCAGGGGAAGACAAATGGGTCAGACTATTCCTAGCCCTGCTAAGTGACCCTTTCTTGTCCTGAGTTTTCTGTTACAAGTTGAGGTGGGCAGGAATCCTCCAGTAGCACTCAATGGTGCAGTTCTGAAATTTAAGCGTTAAGAGGTTGCTGACAAAGCACACGAAACAGAAAGACTTTTGTGCTTGCTAATTCTGCAAATTGTTGTATCTTCCTCGGTTTCAAAAATGTATCCGGAATGTCGTATGTGTTCAGGCTAGTAACGTATAGTAAGAGGATATTAATTTGCAAAGTTCAGCATTATTTGCCTAATTTTCTGTATAAAGTCTGATGCAAAAGAAAGCAGAAATTAAGGCCAGATGAACCATAGTTGGTCCTGATGTTTTCTGGCTTCTGACTTCTTGCCTTTGTGGACCAAACCTGGGGATGGCTGTGCAATGTTTGTAACTGCAAGGGGTTTTAGATGGAATAATGAAGTACGTGGATGTGTGCACCCTGCGTAGTGTAAATTATGGTGACAGTTATCTTAAGTCGTGTGTAGGTAATGATAACACAAATAGCAATAAATGTCATATAGCCTTATACTGAACCATCATCTAATCAGTCCTTGGAAGGTTTATTTAAATGTATTTAAATAAAAGCAATCTAAACCAGCAAAAGAGGACAAATTAATTTTCATGCTAAATTTTTATCTGAGATAAAATTACTTTGCAAGTCTGAATAGCTTGTTTTCCCTAAAGAGAAAAGATTTTTACCAAAATTTAGTCTTCACAATGATGCTTCATGTGCATGGGGCATTGCTCCACTGAATTTTTAACTGAGATGATAAATTAGCTTTTCATTTTTGACTACTGATTAACAAAAGGCCTGTTTTCTCATCCCATTGCAGTAACTGGCAACACTGTCACTGAGCTACTGCATACAGGATGGACTTCATAGTACTAAACTGTAACATCCTGAAAGATATTTCCAACAAGACTATCTTTTTATTCCAGCTTTGCGAAAGACGATGTCAGTCTAGTTTTGTATCCCCTTCACACATCCAGTCCTTTCCCCTCTTACTATTTTGGGTGTTTTTTATTAGCTTTTCTATTGGAATTCTGAACTCCATTACGCTGCAGTCAGATAAGTACAAATACAAACCGCACCATGCTGCTATCAATACAGTCCTCTCTTAAAACTCCAGCGCACACAACAAACGCAGATAACTCCCTCCTGATAAAGTCCTTGTATCTACTTAGACTAAGTAGTGTAATGAAAGTGAAGGCAAAGACACAAATGTTTCACAACATATGATAGGTTTGTGGAAAGTACAGTAACAACTAATGGGTTGGGGGAGAACCATTCAAGACTATTGCAGTTATTTATGGGCTCTCAAGAGTCCATTCATCTGCTTTGCATTTCTGATATTTGTATTGATTTTGCCAGAGTGTGTCCCTGCATTCATTCATGCTCTCCATTCTTCTGTGTTGATGTCACCTTTGACAGCAGTCACCAGGAATTCCCTCTTGTTGCAAAAAGCAGAAGCAATAATAGGAGGATGTGGCTGCGATACCCTGGTAGCAGTATGGTGCTAATGTATAATTAGCACTTCTGCCTTTGCTTTTCGTCATGTATTTTGGTGTTACGTTTACAGCTTGAGGTGTATTGCTTATATGCATTTACACAGTCTTCCTCACAGTGTGTGTGGCTCAGTGTACATCACGAGTGGTGGTGGCACCATTGTGTGCTGAGTTCTGTCTCTACGTGTGCACACACTGGTCAGAGCACCTGCTCTCTCCTCATGGCACACTTACAGATGTAGCTCTATGTCCTGTTTTATACAGTATTGGGAAACCTATTTGGTTCATTCAGCCAGGTATTTATGGTTTCTTACCATTAAGGCAGACGGGATTCAATGTCTCAAGTAGTTCAGTTCTCTTATAAAAGGCCAGTCGTTTTATAGCTGGAAGGTTGGAGAAACTCTTGACTTCTTTACTTCTCCTGTTCTTACTGGTTTGTAAAGTTGACACACACATTTGCTCACATCTGTCACAGATAATTGTGGATTACACATTCAGGAGGTCTCCATGATCTAAATGGCATTATTAAATATTCACCTTAACTGTACAGACCGTGGCAGCCAGAAATTGGTTGTGGGTACAAATAATTTTTCAGGCTGTCTGTTCTTAAGACAAAAGCAATAAAGCAAGCTATTATTTAAATTGATAAAAGATGCAAACACAGCTTCCCTGGGTTTCTAGATTTATAGTAAAAGAATAAATATTTCATTGGTGATACTAATTAAAGATTGGTCAAAGATTTATCCATGTCTTTTACTTCCAATATCTATCAGCCCCAATTAGGAAAAGTAACATTTGTAGTACTGTCTACTGGCTGGAAAAAAAAGTTCTATGAAGCCCGCTTGACCAGATAATGATTGTTTTATTAGCCTTTGTTTAGTGAGGCGTTAGCGAAGAATTGAAGAAACTAGTCTCTGGCAGGAAAAAAATGAGTAAGAATTAATTTTTAAAAAAACTTGGATCTTTACTGTGGCAAATCTTGTATCAGGGGAAAGCTGTTAGAAAACTGTCATTTTCGTAATTAATTTCCATGTGGATAATGGATATACACTGAGGAATGGAGATAGATAAAGATCTCAGTAACACAGGCAAAAAAATTAACTAAAGCCCAATGGTAACCCTGTTTTATAACATCCAATCAAAAAAAAAAAAAAAACACCAAACCAAACTAGAAATACATTTTTGTAGTGACACTTTCTAAATTAGAAACCTGGGATTTCCCTTATTTGATCAGGTTGAAAATCTGTCATTATGATGTGTTGTTTCCATCAGAGATTGAATAACTAATTCTTTCAAGACAAACCATACAAGTAATTAACATCCTTATGCAGTTAATATTTGGAGAGTGGGGGAATATTTTTTCCAAATATTTTTTATTGCTCTGGCAAGTTGATAAGGCATCTTCTGCTGGTTTACCTAACTAGTCTTAATTCTGGTCCTTTCTTCTGCAAGTGCTAAGTATGTCAGCCCACTTGACTGCAGGATTTGGCCCAAAAAGTATTGAGGTCAGATAGTAGCTTGGAAAAAAAGCTGCCAGTGCTTTTCTGTCTTCTTGTGTTGTGTATCTGGAAACCATTTGTAGGTCTTCTTTTTCTGTCTCAGACATAAGATTTTCTTTTTTAATATAAGCTTTAATTGAATTTTTTTATTTCAGGACTAATATAATAAATATGACTGAATGTATTTGTAGCTGCGAGAAAGTATTTAGTTTTCAATTTTTTCTCTTTTTTCCATATTAGTAAAAATTCTTTAGATTTAATAAGTTCCATATACCCAAAATCCAGTTGATATATTAATGAAGAACTTAGTTCTGGAAGTTTTTTCAAGAGACCCAAATAGATAAACAGATCAGTCATTTATTTAAAAAGCAATTACTCCTCTCTGTTCTAGGGAAGAAGGTTCAGAAGTTACATAAAGCCTCTCCTTCTCCAAATGTTTTTTTCAGAGTATACTTATTTTATCCTGTTTTCATTAATGAAAATACTGAGTAACTGTTAGTTTAAACCATGTCTTTAGTGACCTCCACAAACTGGCTTCCTGCATGTGTTCACCATAAATTCATATTTAAATTTCAAATGAGCTAAATAAACAGTTTCATTCAGATAAACAGCTGATTTTGTTCCTCTCATGTTATATTAATATTAGTATTATGGAGTCTTCTGTACCCTTGCTTTACTTCTTGACTAGCTGATAATTGGGTTGGCAGAGTATACCTGGGGTCATCTTGTTTAGCTTATCTGCACGAGAGAAAGAGTGGCAAATAATAAGGGAAAGCAGCAATAAAATAGTGGAAAAAAATGAAAGGAAGATTTAATCTTTGACCAATTTGAAACATATCCTAGAGAATCCATGGAGAAAAAGATAAAGTGTGACTATGAGTAAGTTAACTAAACACATTACAGTGTGTGAGAGCAAATGGAGTTAGTCTATTGTACATGTTTAATTTCCTATTAGTCTCTGGCGTTTACTGCTCCAGTCTGAGTTGGGGCATCTGTAAATTCAGTTAAATACAGTGCATTGTCTAAACATATCACAGCTCCAATCAGTCAACCGGGCTGCTGATAAGAAGCCTCTTGTATTATTGAATCTACAATAGGGAGGCTCTGCAAGCACAAAGATAACAGCTAGGTATTTCACTTTAAGTATGAGAAAAAGCAGTGACTCGCCTTTGCTGCTGCAGCTCTGACATTTATTACTACTCCCTGATTTGTTTTATACTACTCATGTGAATTTGGTTTCAAGTGCTTTATATCTCCTCTTATTCCTAACTTAAGACCTCTATCTGGAAACAGTAAGGAAAAACAAGCAAACCAAAATCAACTTTCAGGATATTACATAGATAGCAACGACTTGAGCACTTCCTAGTGCTTTAAGAATGTCTTGCTGCTTTTATGCCTAAAGGACGAAACAGAGGCTTTTGTTTATTCTTGAATCATTTTGTTCCTTTTGAATTAAAAGAATTTCAGTGCTGTTACTTTAGAAATGAAGCTGCTGGAGAGGAAGTGTGAATCTGGCCGTAATAGTTGGGGATTTAGACTTTGCAAGTGTTTTAGTAGTTCTTTCCTTAGAGCCCTTGAGTTGGAAATAAAATAGTAAGCAAGTCCTATCAGCAGATGTCAATGCAGGTAGAAGTACTCTGGCGACTTGTGCAGACTGTGTTAAATACAGAAGGAAATTGGATAAATATGGGATTGATGGTGACCGTCTTTGAGGGTCCTTTATGTTTCTCTATTTAACAATGTCTTTTTAGTCATAAATTTTTGACAGACTTCAGGTGTTTAGTATAAAATTTCTTCTGCCCAAATATACACTTGTATTGCCTTAGTTTCCGTAACATAGATACATGTTAATAAATATATATTATTACTATCAGTATATCACTATTAATACACCAAGGATATATGTACACACAGCAGGTCTATATATAACCGAGTGTATTGATATATATCATATCATAGGTAGTGGAACATTTATATGCTATTTATTTACCCATAAGCTACATTATATTTAAAAATCAGGAATTCAGTGCTGAAATGTCACACCACATAGATTCCTATTGTTTCTGCCTTCTAGAAAGATGCCTGTTTTTATACTATGGTTAATATATTTAACATTCTTAACTAATTGGTGATTTTATGGGTTTTCTGTATGGTTTGATACATTTATGTGGAGCCATACATAGTTTTTTCAGTGACTTTGCTATAGAAAGTTTATAGCTTCTCAAATATTAATTATTCATTTCCAAAGTCTTCTTTTGTTGTACACATATGTTGAATTACAGCTGTATTTCTTGATGTAGTTTGCATAAGTTTGTTTAGCCCTCAGTTATATCTGTTTTGTTATAATGTTTTATTTCTGCTGCCATCTAAGAGATAACTGCATAAAGTTCAGTTTACTAGTTGATGCTATGAAAGTAAAATTTCTAAAGGATATACCCCAAAGATAAAATAACCTCATCAAACCCCCCAGCAAGATCCCTAGTAAGCACAAAACCAAAACAAACAAGGAAAACGCGAAGATTTGCTTCTGTCCTTTGAACCAAGACATTGGAGAATGTTACATAGATAGATGCAGGTTCTGAAGCAAGTTAATGCTCTTGTTCTGCTGGGTAAAAAACGAGTCTGATTAAGCATTCAGCATCTTGACTCTTTGACTGCTCCTAGCAGAGTTCCTGGTAGCAAACACATCGTGGCTGTCTGTGGAGCTCAGATTCAGCAAAAATTCAGCGAATTTACAGCTGTTTTTGACTTCCTGCATAAGCTTAAATCCTTTTTGTGTTCCACCAAACACAATTAAAAGGCACTTTTGAGTTGGTCTGTATGTTCAGGAATGTCCACTAATGGGCTTCTAAGGGAATTCCATGTGGTCAGCCCCTGTAGAGAGGCAGTCCCAGTAATACATATTCTGGAGGACAGAAGGGATGTGAAGGACTTATTTGTAATAGGAAACAAAAATGTTGAAAAGCCTTTTGCTGGGCATTTTAAAATAAAAGGTATGTAGTATTGCAGCATTCGCCCCCCCTTGCTTTTAAATAAAACACAATTATTACACGATTTTTTGGTTTGTACCATGGATTATTTGCAAAGCTGGTGTTCGTTCGTGTTTGTAAACTCACAGAGCTGGGCTTTATTGTTTCTGATGCAGTGAGCATCAAAGGTATGGCTAACGTGGCAGGCTAGCACATTGCTCACAGCGTTAAATGTAAGAGTGAAGCTTTGTGCAGCCAAACATAGACACAAGAAGAAGAAAGCAGCTAAAGGAGGTGGCAGGTAGGGAAATTGCAAAGGGGAAAGTGCTACCAGTTGATGATAAAAGCAAAGTCAAGGGTGGCAATTAGGCTGCAAAAAACAGTAAGTGCATTCGTGCTAGGATATAAAATTGCTCCCAGGAGACAAAAAATTCGAGGTGTTGCCATGCCTTTAGAAAAACCTCTTAATTTTGTAGAATAAAATGTCAATCACTTCTATCCATGGATACAGCCCCTAGTGCACAGCAGCAGTGATAGGCAGGGATCTCTCTAGTGAGATCTGTGGGGACCAAGGAAAGATTGCATTTACTCTAGTCAAAGGTTGAAATTACCAGGGAAAGCTACGGAGGATATTGATTTAGTGAGAATTCACCAAAGCCAAAATTCTGAATGGCTAGAATTTGAAGGGGTAAGAGGAATCATGAATTGAGAGTGATCAGATATGAAATATTGCGATCTAGCAAAGCCAGAGCTGATTAGAACACTGTTTTATACAAAAGCAGAATAATTTCCATCTTCTCAGTGAGGATTAGAAGTATTGAAATAGATGTTCCCCCCAGTTTTCTTGAAATTTAGAAAAGAACAGAACAATTCTAGAGATTGTAGGAGAAATACTTCAGTAAAGTTTCATCAGTGTAAATACTCAGTTTTAGAACGGCTGTGCTTGTTTTGGTATGTTTTCAGCTTAGCTGTTGTTAATCATTTAACCTCAGTCTTTGTGTTGGAAGAGACTAGTTACACTGTGGGTTAATTTGGTGTTGTGTTGAGTGGAAAACTAGGATCGACAGAGGTTTACCTAATGGAAATGAACTGTTGCAGTTGTTGCCCAGCCTATTTGGAGTCTGTCAACATTGCCAAACCAGCATCCAGACTGGCATACCTTGAAATACTGGCATCATCTGGGCCAGGATTTCATTATCCACCCTGTTACAGGTTGGTTACAAACGTATGTCAGGATTCTTTGGAAGGCTTGTGAAATGTGTGTCTGGAGCGGCCTCCAGTTTTTCCCATCAGGTAACTCCTAAATTTTCCCAAACATCTATGTGTTTGGCCTTGCTGCTGGAGTTGTCCTTGGCTCAGAGCAATAGAATGGGACAGTCTGTTTCCTGAGAGTCAGAAAAGTAAGAGACATCTGTGTCATGCAGATACTGAGGCTTGATCCACAAAAAATCCCATACTGCTCTCCCCACTCACTTCTGTCTGGTTACCCCATACAGTTACAAAGGTGACTGTGAAACAAGCTCAGTGCAAGTGTTGGACCTCCATTAAAGTCAGCCTGGTAAGCAGAAACTTCTCTGGTGTCTTCCTTGTCGTGGTGAAGTTGAATAGTGTCAGTCTCTGTACTTTGGCCCAGCTCCAACATGGATGCTATGTGATGCAATTTTTCATTGAATATTTCATATGACATCAGTAAATTTGTAATTAAAAGTTAATGTTACTCATTTATCAATATAAGTGGCAAGTACTTTTTACTAGTTGATAAGCACCATAACCTGGAAAATACATGGAATAATCACAATTTTTAAAATAAGTTTTTGTGAGAACAAAGTTAGTTGTAGGGGACACGAGAGGGGAGGAGAAATAAAACTTTGTGTTTCCTTTTGTAAGCAAATCAGGGGCTAAATAGAGTGGATCTCTCTTCTGTTAAAAGAGAGTATATGGGATCTGAATAACCAATTTTTCTTCAGGTAATTCAGCTGAAATTTTTTTTTTTTTTTCTTTTTAAAAAGTCCCAAGATCTTTTGCATCCCTAGTAGACAGCCTCTACCTAGGTATTTGCAGTTTGAGGAAGGTTAAATTGCTCTTTCATAGATCAAGATTTGTTAACAGATGTGGTTATTGGTACTGTGTGTTTCCTAATCCCTCTTCAGTATTGGTACATCTCCAACCCTACCAGTTTAATTAACATTGAAATTCTCATATTATTTTGGTGTACTGATTACAGGCAAAGACTAAGTGGAAGTCAGTTTGGTATCCCAGAAGACTTCAATGTTAACAATGCAGAAAGATTTTTTTTTTCCATTTCTCCCCCTTCCTGAACTTTAGATAAGCAGTAGGCCCCAGTTAGATTTCATTACTATCACGCACTCTTCATGGTCATCTTTTAATATTTGAAAGGATCATTTGTTAACTGGAAATGGTCAATTTTTTTTTCTTTGGCTTTTGAAATATAATTTTCAATTTTTAATTTGATTCATTTAGATGAAATCATTAATCAGGGTTGAAACTGAGTTAATTTTCTGGAAAATAAATGAGGTTGTTAGAGTGAACATTATTAAGTGGGCTCTTTGCACGAAAGGGATAATAGCTGAAAATATGGAAGACTTTGAGAACTATAGCAGTTGGGGGATGAAAAACAGAAAGGTTTTTTTTTCTAGCTAAGTGCAGTAATTTTTTAAAGGAAACTAGGCATATGAAGAATATTTCAGAACTATCATTATAAAAATAAGCGGTATAGAGTAAATAACCTAAATATATACGTGAGTTAAAATCCTACAGTGCCAGGGTATAGATGGTGATTTTTAAAAATGTTCTATTTTTACAGAACAGTGTGCTCCTTCTAAATCTTAGTATTTGCTATTCCAAGCAATGCCCTGTTGATTTTTGAGACAGAGAAACATTATTCTCAGTAGTTCAGCAGAGGTGCAGCTATCCAGGTAGAAAGCAAGCTTTGGTAGACAGAGAGTACAGGCCACTAAACCATTTTTTTCAGTCTGACCCAAATTCAGCTCCTGGCCTTGAGAGGGTTCTGTTTGCTTATTCTCTGGAGTTTACTGCATGATACAGAGTGATTAAGATAGCCAGCAAAATCTCTTATAAACACAAACCAAAGAACAAGGGATTGGACTAGACAGGCAACATCCTAGATTTACCATTCGAGTTTATTTCAGTTAACTACAACATTTGTTTTGCATTGTTTCCTAATACCATCTACTTTCTGCTAATCTTCTATTTAAAACCATGGTTTGTTGGTTTTGGGTTTTTTTCTGCTCTGGAAGATAGGGCTGCCTCCTCTGTTCTGATAGGAAAGAATTTCTTCCCTTCAAGTGTTCCAGTCTTTGCTCAAGAGCTATCATAACACTAAGCACTTAGTGGCCTTAGGTCAAAACTTTTGGTGGAACATTACAAGTCTGTTTAGGTTTTCCTTAATGCCTGTGTGCTTGTTAAGGACCATTTCGAAGTCTTTAACTGGGAATGAGTGATAAAATCTGTAGGTGACTTACCCAACAAGGTATTTCTTTGTAGGTTTTTTTTAACTGCCCTGTCCTACAGGATATTAAATGCTGCAGAGAGAGACAGGAGTACATTCCCTGCCAAAAAGAGACTTCTCAAATGGACAAGGGTGGAAAAGTTTCTGCAGTGGAGCAGAAAGTCACATGGAAGTGAAAATTATTCTGGAATGTAGTTATTTTACTTTTGTGATGTGCCTTTCCCTGATGAAAGAAGAGAAACAGTAATAATGACCTAATTTGGTTTAAGCTTGAAATACTCTTCTTCTAAAAATGTAAATCTCAGTATGAGTTTGCTTTTCCTTTCCGTTTAAAAAGAGACAAACAGCAGCAAACAAATCCGAATCCTGTCAGACACGGAAGCTGAGTTTCTATATCCCCTCTGCTAGCAAAGTTAACTGTAGAGAGGATAACTACAGGCTTCTAAATGTCCAAAATAGTATTTGAAAGGTGGTTATTTTAAGACTGAGCAGAACAAATACTGATTTACAATTTCATTTTCAGTTACATCATCCTGATGTAATGAATCACAGTGATGTAACAGCCTCCAGTGAACAGAGTATAGCATGTTAAACCAAAACAGCATTTGCGTGCTATAAATATTGGGCAATGCTAACTGATTTTGAGCTACAGGAAGGAAGTACTTCTCTTCTGGAATAAGAGAAGGTCCTGAAGTCCCTACAACATGATTAAGATCAGTCACTTAGCATCAATTAGTCAATTGCAATTAGTTACTACTAATGGGTTTTGTATCCAGCCTTCATTGTAGACCCTACTTGCTAATAGGAACAGATTAGTGGCTCAGCCAGAGAGGCCAGAGGCCCCAGTTCTTAATAATATAATTTAATATTAAGAATAGTAGGTTTTTGGTAGTATTATGTAGATGATATGAGAGTACAAAGGGGGCCTGCTAAATCTCAGTAACTTAGTTCTGTGCCTTAGAAGTCAATAAACTGCTGTAAGTAGCAGAAGCAAGATCATGCTTATGCTGTGCCATGAACTGACTTTCAAATCTATCATGCATACACACCTTCAGATTTTATTGTCTTGTTTTCAATAAGTAGTGTTTTTTGGGATGCAGAAGCTATTTCTCATAGGAAATACTGACAGAACTTCTTAAAATCATTCCAGTTTTAAATTAGGTTTTGAGATGCTCATGTTGAGAAATCATTTGTTGTTTCTGTGTGACTTGTAGATTTCCTTCTTGATTTGATATAACAACTATAATTTGATATAACACTGGCAACTTATCTCACAATTCTACAAAATGTCCAGAGTCCATCATGAGCCATGTCAGACTCTCAAACTCCTAAGTGAGTAAGGTTGGCATCAAGATGTTTCCTAACCGAGTCTGGGACTTTTCCAGGACTTTGCTGCATTTGGTACTAATGGATATAAACTAGCTTGTGGTGGGGAAGGCATGAGGGAGCACGGAGATGGGATCAGGGCAGAAATACAGCAGGCAGTGTCACAGTGCTGGTGTGCAAAGAAGGGCCCGTTGGTCAAGCTGAGCATGTATGGATGCCATGGTTACTAAACAGGGCTTTGGAACTTGCTTGGAGGTAGTTTCTGACAGGTGGCTTTGCTACTGCCTGTGATTTCAGAAGCTGAGTCTGTGAAGCCAAATAAGACTGTCTCCTAACTCCCCTTTTCTTCTTCTATGGTGTAGTCCAGCTTTCTGTTTCTGTTTTCTTTGGTATTCAGTCCTGGACAGCTTTGTATTTTCTTGTAGTGTTTTGTGGTATCTCTGGACACAGCTATTTCTAATCCTTTCTTTCATCAAGAAGTTTCTTAAAGGGAAAGTTGTGTTGCATTTCTTATTTAGAAATATAACGGAGAATTGCTTTTATTTTGGATATTCTGCCCTCCAATGATCATTTGCAGTTTCTGGATCACCTTTAGTGTTTATCTTAGGATGGTGTTAAAAAAGTCAGGGCTTCGTTACGTACTTACTTACATTGGAAGTCTTTCCACTTGGGAAAGGCTGCTTTACTTCCCTCTGCTTTGTTATTGACTCTGTTTTCAAACTGTGCCATTAGATCTCTTTAACAATGAGAAACTTGCTATCTAAAACTGTCTCAAACTTAAGAGGGACAGCAGTGAACGGCAGCATTGGTCCTCTGAACATGAATGTAGAAATAGTAATAGCAGTGGTAGTAAGGTGGTATGGGTAAACATTGGAAATCGTCTGGAAGAATGACACCATTCAGAGAGCACGTTGAGGGAAACGTCTGTATCTAAAACTCTTCAAGAATTTTTGCAGAATGATCACTCCTTGCTCCCACGTATCTTCCCTTTCTGGTAAGTTTTAACTACAGACACCTGTATTAGTTGTGCCTTCATCTTGAGCAGAACAAGATGTTCTACTTCTTCAGTGCATTCCTGATGTGGACAGACTAGGAATACATGACCAGCAAATAATTTTTATTTGAGTAGATTTTGAGCCAGATGTTAGAATACCTGTGCCCTGAGCCATTGCTCACTTGGTTCTCCACCTGGTCAGCTACAGCTGATGCAGAAGCACAGCATTTTAAGAGACAGACAGTTCTTTGCTTTGTTCCTGAGGATATATTTTATATAAACTTTTAAAAATATAACAGATTTTCGTATCCACCACATAGTAATAGCTATCCATTGAAATAAATTTCATGTATAAAATCCAACAACAGAGCAAGTATTTGTAAAAGTTTGTTTTTCTTTCGTGTCTCCTTATTGTGCGTCAAACAGTGCCAGAAATTGGACATTTGCGAAATAGGATGTCGCTGAATGAAACATGTCAATTCAGGTTTGGCCCAAGTCATTCTGTACACAGATGCAAACATATGCCACTGATTGCAAAAAAATTTTAATTTATTTGCTGTTTGGACAAGGAAGCTGAAGCTATGATTCACATGTTTCTGAACTGAGTGCACTGGGATGGGATAACCATCTGTCCTGAAAGGGAGACGCTCGGCCTTATGTGCCTACTGATGTTAACATGGGGTACTGGCTAGCAGTCTTATCGAAGCAGTTGCCAAAGGTTTAAGAGTACACAAATAAAAATGAGTTAAAGTGACCATTTTTAAGGGGCTTCTGAAGTTTTTAAAGAAAAAGCAGTATTTGTGAGCACAGTAGTCCTGCTTCAAGTTCCTTATTTCAAGCTAAGCTTACCAATTTAATTTTAATCCCTTTCAAACGCCTTGGTCATGCTTTGAAGATAGCAAACCGCCCCCTCAAGCTCTGAAGCTGAGCACTGGCCCTTTTTGTTTCCACAAGCTGAAAATAAAGTGTTCGCATGAGCTCATTTACAGAGAGTAGAGTTGGCAGCCTTATCAGGAGAGGAGAAAAGAGCTCTGAAGATGAAAAGCTATCGCTGTGACAGAAGTCTTTATTAGGTTGGGCAGTAACGGAACGTAGTGTACACGGGATAAAGTGATGGCTACCTAGAGCATTTAGGGAAAACCAGAAGAGTAATAATGTTTTATGTTGTTCTTAGACTGGCTTCTTTGGTGATCCCTCTGGCCTAGGGATGTTTGGAGTGAAAAAGGGGACTATGTAAACAGAATACTGTCTGTTCCATCTACAACCTCTGCTGTTCACAAAAAAGAGTGAGTCAGAAAAAGGAAAATTAAAGATGAGTCATTATGTAGTTTCATAATTACTCAGCATTCCCTGTTGTGGCAACCCTCTGCTATAGAGTTTGCTAGGAGACAGATTTGATTGAAAATCCCTTTATCCAGTTTCACCCATATGTCAAATCCCACTTACAACAAATATTTCTGTTGTTGAAATTAAAATATTTCGGAACAATTTTTTATATAATACAGATCAGATATACAAGATCAGCTTTATACTGATAATAAAGTTTAATTACACCAGTGTTCCCTCTGTCATTGACAACCTATGTGGCTTGTTGTTGCTTTTACTTCAGATTTTTTCCTGTTCATTTGTTAGATTTCTTCTTCATTAAGGATTGTGTCCTCTTGCTAACCCAGGATTAAAGCCATGACAACATTTTGTAGGTAACAATGTCTTAACAACCTAAACCCATTAGAATCAATGGTATATTAGCTAAAAGAAAAAAAAGTAACTAGTTGTTTCTGTGATTCTTATAAATTTCACAGCTGCTATGAAATTCAAATAGAGACCTGTATTGCTTTTATGGGTATCTCTGCCCCCCAGTAAAAGCAAGAAAAACCCTTTAGTTGAAGTTTTTGAATTGCCTTCTTTAATGCTTTTAAACAATAGACCCATTTCTTCATTTAATTAAAACAGTAAAAGTTGTGGCTCAACCATACAGATTGACAGAGGACTGTAATTGATTTGGCTCATTTCTTTTTTTTTAATCACAATTAACAATAAAACACAGTGCATTTTGCGGGAGAAGTAACTGAGTAAAAAACAATGAAAAAGAAAGATAAATGGCAGTGATACTGCTTACATTAATTAGGAGGGTATGTTGGATATTATGCTGGAAAAAGTCTGCAATGGGGCTTTTAGTGGCATGGGAGTTTCAGTTGCAGTTTTCTCTGAGTGAGGACTGCAGGCATTTGTTCATCAAGAAAACTGTGTAAAATTGCTGGATCCTAATAACAGAACTTTGTGCAGTGGAACATGGCACTGATCTCTAAGTGTGTCCTCAGGTAAACTGTTCCATAATAAAGAATAAAGTGTGATGGAAAACCTTCTTTTGAAAGACAGACTTACCAATTTTTTCCTGGGCTGTGTCAAGTTCCCATATTTGAGTGGATAAAAAGCACCAATATTTATTGGTCCTGCACCCAAATAGCATTTTTAAAGAGTTTTTGACAGTTGTACCTCAAAACTGAAAGGGAGGGAGAACATGTCCATAATCCAACTGACTTTTTATATGAGGTTCTTGCACCTTTACAATAGTTTTGTTCCTTCGCTGTGCCTACTTTGTTGCTAATCAGTATTTAGTCTGCTTCCTCACATTAATAATGTGAGTTGAAACTAGCACTAAATAACCCACTTTTTTTTTTCGTGGTATCTATTGATGAATGAAAAGGACATGAAGGAATTCTTTGTCTCGCCCTAGCTATTCTCAGTGGAGGAATTACTAGTCTAGCCATTGATCTTTGCCATTGGCAAAGGATTGACTGTGTTGCAATTGCATGTAATAAGATATGTTTTCTGTCCTCATTTCCAAACTGATGTCGTTTTACACTTCTTAAAATCAAATAATATGCATTGATCACTTTGGCACTGTACTTTTGTGAATCACCATCCATTTCACGATTCATGACATGTGAGAAATACCCAGAAAGTGTTTGATTATGGCCCAGTTCGGCAACAATAGTCTGAGATGAGCACGTAAATCTCTCTCTCTGTGAGTAGCATTGGTTCGTGCAACTGCCAGCACAGGCAAAATTTCATCAGTGATGTTTCAGACCTTGTGTGCATAACAGTTAACCTGCTTGTTTGTTTGTTTTTTACTGTTGTGAAGTACGTTCATGGTAGAAACTCTTATTTTCAATTCCCTTTTAAAGCTCAGCACACTGAGCCTCCCTTTCTTATGCACATGCTGCCAACGGAGGATTGTCTCTAGATAAATTATGCCCTCTCTTTCTTAAACAAGATTAAAGAGCTTCTCCGGCTGTTAAGTATCCAGCACTTGAAATCCCAGTCTGTTTAGTTCACTGTGGCAATTGCCAGCTGTGTGGAGTTTTGATGAGGATTGTATACCTTAGTGGTACAATGTACAACATGATTTGAGAAATGTAAAGTATAGAGAGCATTTTTTGATGTTTAGCATAGAGATGAAAATCCATTCCTCAGAGTAGAACTGATAGAATGGGACAAATGAAAAACAAGCATATGAAAAGCGTTTTTACTCTGGCTTACATATTTATGTAACTACAAGGGGAATTTCCTCATCTTTTAATTACATAGGTTTAAAAATTAAAAAGCCCGTGCAGAGGATTTAAAACTTATTTTGATGCTGTTGTGTGGTAATGATTTTGAATAAAAAATGTGCTACATTGTTTCAGATGTAGGAGAAGTGCCAATCAAAATCACAGAATCCTGGCTCTGAATTTATTTGAGGTTTAGGATTTTTTTGAATTAGTAATCTTTGGTCTATGGAAGTTATACAGAAAATTTGCTTTGAATGTAGAAAGAAAAGATTGTCAATATAAATTTTGCAGTGCATTCTCATTTTATTCTTCTGTGGGCTCATAATCTTAATTTAAAGGTCCAGTTAAAAATGTTCTGCTGGGTTGATGGATTTAGGATATATGGCCAAGTTTCCTGTTGAGCTAATGCTTAACTTCAAGTTAACCTAGCTTCAAGAAATATGCAAATACCATCACTAAGAGAACAGTAGACCCCACAAAAATTTGGTACAAAGTAGAGATGTTTATTACACTTCTACTCTTTGTGGATAGTTTGAAAAGAAGATCGCGGAGCAATCTGAAAGAAAAGGCACAGGCTGGAGAGAATAATAAAGAGGTATCAATCCACCACACCACACCATCTCTGACACAGCAGCATGACAAGTGGAAAATAACTCTGTAAAATAGGGAAAAGGCAGTAAAAAATGAATTGTGTTACAGTTTCTAAAACCTGCCTCAATTCAAGAAACAAATGCTCCTGAGCAGTGCCAAGGTGTACGATTTTCACATAAATCTCACATGTCAGCAAATGGGAAACATGTAAAACCCTAAGAAACAGCATCAGAAAAGATCAGATTTGTTACGACCATTGAGATCACTGATTTAAGAAGGTCCCATTTCCAATCCAAAAGGCCTTCCTCATAGGACCCATCCTCAGTGTCATGTGTTTTGATTTTCTCCAATAAATGATATTCCCAGAAAACATAGTGATATTTCCTATACCTGATGCACGATTTTGCTGTGTATAAACGTACTTAGAGGTATTTTCCTCAGTGGTCAGTTCCTTCCTTATCTCCAGGTTTAACTAAGTTAAGGCTTCAAGGAAGAACATTTGAATCAGTTTCCTTTGAAAATACAGGCAAGATCTTATTCCTGTAATGTCACTATACAGTAATGCAATAAAATGTGCTTTCTTGTTCAGATTTCTCTGCATGCTTTTATTCTTCTGAATATATCTAGTCCAGATTAAAATTAGTAGAAAAAAACTTGAACATCTAAAAATGGATCCAATTTTGACCTCAGGATCAAAATACTTTCTGGAATAAATGAACACATTGCAGAAGGAGGTTCTGAGCCAAAGTAAAGGTTCTAAGGCCAAGGAGAGGGAAAGAAGAAGGGAAGAAACAGATTTGTTTTATTTAAATAACCTAGGTACAGTTTTGGATCTTGTGAGAGTAATGTGGAAATGCAATGATGGGCAGAATCTAAATGTAGAAAACTGAACCACACAGAGACTTTATTTGCCAATAGCTCTCTAGACCTTCAGTTACTGTGTTTAGTTTTCTGTATTTATATTCAAGGATTGCCTGTGTAAGGCAGGATAAAAGAGTGAGTAAGGAATTTTGACTCTTAGCTTGTATTAGTCATTAAGCAAGGCAGTGCCACTGGTTTGAGTTACACTGTGCTGTGCAAAGCACATACAGCCTTTAGTGATCATTCTCTGAAGGGTCCCTGCTGGAGAAAGAGAAGTGTACTCACTGCAGGCCAGCATGGATCTTGTAATCTCCTTTACCTTTAAACCTCTGTCTGACTTCCTGATCACAGAGTGACAACAATGACGTTTTTTTCATAAGCAATTCACGGAACCCAGAGACCAAATTTTACAAATTGTACACACACTTCCTGGTCAAGTTGCTCAAACATGTCCTTGGAAGAGGATTATACACATCTGTTCAGTTTGAGGGTGCCAGTTATAAATATCTTGAAATACTCTTCTAGGTTTCTATTTGTGCATTTGTTCCATTAAGTTAATTTATACATAACCTGTCATCTTTTTGCTCAATAAATTCTACTCTTGAGTCTTAATGTCTTTTAAATTTGGTGTCACATTCCATAGGAATGTATAGTGATATGTTTAAAAGAAAAAGAAAGAATGAATGAGTCCAGTGTATGTGTTTTAATGGAGGGAAGAGAATTTCGGGACATAAAGCAGAAAACTTTGAAAGGAACACAGTATCTGGAAAAAAATACAAAGTCAATGAAAGTAAACTCTTTGCTCTTCTCAACCTTAGAAGTAGCTCTGGAGAAATGTGCAGGCTTCAGTAGAGCTATAATAGATTTGCAATACATTGAGTGAGAAGACCTTGGTCTCCTGTTTGGTAAATATTCTTTTCATGGCCCCTAGAAAAACAAAATATGCGTGTGTTTAGCATTGCACGTGGTGAATATTCCCATAGAGATCTGCATTCAGAAGGAGTGTAGACATGTATCAATTTAAATAGACTGTGCTTGTCAGGATCTATTGACTTAAAAGGGTTTTTTTTAAGTTCTGTTTCTGTTAAAATTCTGCATAAAAATAATTTATGAGGAAATTTTATGCTTTATTTCCTCTTTTAAATAATGCTCATGTAATTATGTCGCCCAATTGCTTACATTAACATACCCTTGTACACTGTACAGGTTTTCTTCATAGCAGTTGCCATTACAGTTTAAAGAAAAATATCCTCCTTAGACAAGCATCTTTTATTTAAAGGCATTTTTAACAGGGAGGAGTTGTTTCTTGTGTAAAAGAATAGTTCTTGTGACAAAAATTGTTGACTTTTTTTCTCTTTCTTTTTGTTTTGTTTTGTTCATTTAGGCTGGCTAAAATTACATACATATTCATGTATTTTAATAAGAACAAAGCATTACTCTTGGATATTTTCCATAAATTTGTTCTCATAAGCAATTTGATAGACATCTTCTATAAGCGTAATAGGGGAAGTTTACAGTAAATCAGTCTGCCTGGTTTAGAAAACTAGAATTTATTAACCCATTTCCCAAATGCCCAGTGTTACCTATGAGATTAGAAGAAAATTGTCACTGTTTCTGTTTTAGAGCAGGGGCACTTTATAATAAGACTATATCATCTAATTGTTTAAAAATTTATCGTGTTTTATTGAAGTGAAATCAGTGTACCTTGTAATATTAATTGTTTGTAACATTATAGGCAGTCAAAAAGTCTGGGACATGCTGAGCACATTTGCAGTTATGTTTTTCAGCTGGGATCTTCTGCATAGGCTCTGATCCGTTCCTGTTGCTAACCACAAAAGAATTGTCAATATGCTGGTTAACCGATATGCTTCTGTATGGAAAGCTTCTAGCAGCAGTATCAATGAAGTGGTATCACTAATAAACCTTCCATTAATTGCTCAAGTAGTACCTCGATAGGAGACTCAGAGGCCACAAGCAGGGTGACCTGTCACTCCAGTGTGTCAGGCAGAATGTCAGGTTAGGAGGCTGGCGGGGTGTGTGAGCTAAGTTATAAATCACATTGAGGGCATGAATGAAGTGCTAAGCTTGTTTGGGAGAATACTTAAAATTCAAAATGAAGAGTTAGATTTTTTTTTTTCGTTTATGGCCCCAGAACTTTGTCTGTGCCTGTTAACTCCTTGTTTGTCATTTTCATTTTCATTGCTTTCTGAAGATGAAACAAATATATACATACACTTGTTATAGGAATTGTAAAAAATGGTTCTTGTGTTCTTTTCACACTTTAGCTGATATCACCCGTCCCTTTTGTGTTAAGGGAAAAGAAGTGAATGTTAGAAGATCAACAAAATAGTATGCATCTTTTAATCTTGCCATGTTCCACCACATCTGATAGTTTTATATACTTTATACATCTACCCATATAATTCAGTTGAAGGACTGGAGCCTTCTCTTGTAAAATTAAATAAATTAAAAAATTTATTCACTATTTTGCTCTTAACCTTAGCATCAGAACTTGATCAATTAATTTTGGTGGTCTTCTGCTCAGCTTGACTCTCTGATTCTCATGTATGCACAATTCTTTGATAGTAGTATTCATGGAAGAACAGAGGAAATGTTTTATACAAACAAAGGAAAAGGCATTTAAGAAACATTTGTTTGAATAAATTTATGTAAATACAGAAATATCTATTTAAAAATGTGAAGGCTTTGTTTGAGGTTTGACAGCATTCCTTCAACCCAATCTTCCACTGACACCTGCAGTACTTTCAGTACTCTGGAAAATGTTGGGGCAAATGTTTGTATACTCTGATACTTCGTATAAAATGCAAATACTTATTCCTTGAGAAGAGTTCTGTGGAGGGGATCATGGTCTTCCATTAAAGGCCATTTGTAAAATCCCTTCCTGGCAAGGCCATTTGGAATGTATTTACCTGCCACCTCCAGAAACCATAATATATGCAGAGGACATATCTTCTTTTTTTGTTTCCATCTTTCAAAGCAATGCTACAGTAGTGATAGGAATAATTCCACCGCATTGACATTTTATGTAATTTTCTTTATTTTACTCTACTATATGTCTCGATTTGATGCCCCTCTAGCCACTATTTTGAAGTTTGTTTCGTTGCTGGACAGTTATCTCTTTAACGCACTGCAAATAATGAAACAAAAAAACTTAAATTTTTTTATTCCACATTAAGATTTTCAGGCAGAAGCAACACTGAACAAGATGCTGTGATGTGCTATGTCAGTGCCTTCCAATCTGAACATACTAACCCAGATCACTGGTTTTCCTCCCTTACCTAAATAGCAGACAAAGACTCTACTTTTTAAAACAAGCAGCTGCTCAGACGGATCAGAGAGGGAGTAGAAACCAAGAATTTCAGATTCCCGACAGTCATAAAATGTGTCCATCTGTACTATGTACCCATATAAGCCACTGTTGAACTTTAATCTTGTAGCAGACAGAATTTTAAGAAACAGAAAGTTGCAGTACATGGACAGGAAGTGCAAAGTACAGAGAAGCCCTGTCATTTGCCAAAGACATCTGAAACTAGTAATAGAAAACCTTCTTTTATCTTGAAGTTAGAATTATCTTGTAGTTGTACTGCAAGATTACTCTGGGACTGCAAATGAAACCCTGCTGTGTAACTCCTATCTAGTACTGAAAAACATTTGCAAACAGAATAACAATACAGAAGGCAAAATGCTCATATTTTGGCTGCAGAAACCCAAAAAGTAAGAATATCTACCACATTTTCCAAGTCAAACACGTATTTTCATATAAAGTCTGTGTATATGTTTGAAAGCCCCCCTTTTTTTTAGCATCAGACTGGTATATATACTCATTAAATTACTTCAAATATTCTAAATTTCCAGTTAGGAAACATTCCTAAGTTTTCCATTGCAGTCTTCTGCATAAGATAAGATACAATGCTCCTAAAAATGTGTTAGCTGCAAACAGAAGCTAAGACATGGTGTGAGTTTCTTGGGCTGTTTTCCCGTTGTGCCCTCTACTCTAGATTCTGTAGAGCCATAAAATAGCATGCAGAAGACAGAGGGAAGAAGTTCAGAATTCTGCCGTACTTTTTGAGGAAGCTTGAAGGATCAAGTCTGAAATGGATACAGTTCCACAAATCATTATGTTACTCTCTTAAAGAATAAAGAAAAAGCAAGGAAGAATTGCACAGTGTTTCACAAAAAAAAATTTAGCTCATAATTACTTAATACATAAATATTGGAAAGATTGCAGAGATAGGGTTGTTCTGGGTGTACTAAGAGAAAAGACAATGTCAAAATTGTGTTTTCATGAATAAGCCTTGGAGAAATCCAAAATTCTGAGAGAAAAATATGTATTTGCGCTGAGGCCAATTTAGGCTCAAGTGGCATTGTAAAGCCACCTTAGCTGTAAAGGTAAGTCTCACTTAAATTGCCAGATGATTGCAATTCGGAAAGTAAATTTTGCTTGCCTTACTCTTGTACAGGTCATCACAGAATGGCTTCTCCTTGAGGAAGATGAGAAAGATTTTGTCCCAAAGGGGGAAAAAAAAGGTCTAATAAAACAGGAAAAAACCCCCAAAGTTAGGGATCATATTTGTTAGGGTAAAAAACTTGATATTTCAGTGAATTTTACATCTGTTTTAAAGCTCTAGTATGATCAGCCATCCTTTAGTTTTCTCTGGTTCTGTTCCAGCAGAATGGAATCACTTCCTGTAGGTAGAGATCCAAATTCTAAGCAGCCTATTTCTTGGTCCGAGTGGAACTGATATTATTTTGTATAACTGTTTCAACTCACACTATTGAGAACTTTCCTGTGACTTCTGGATCACAGATTAATTCCAGAATCCCACATCATCCAAGTCACTAACTGAAATACTGTGAAACTGCGCGTTGTTGTATCTGAAAAGGGTATTGAGGTCTTGTTCATGCTGCTGGTACTTCACAGTCCGATTATTGTAACGCGTTTCGTTTCAATCTTCCCTTCTCTCTTGAGACTTGCCAGCAAATGGTCCAGAACTTCAGTTAGACTTCTTTTCTATTAGAGTTGTCGCCAGCATAGCTCCTGAATTCTTTATAAGCTCTAGTGATGTGATCTAGAATAAAGGCCTGCTTTTGACCTTCAGGCGTTGGCATGGCCTTGCTCAAACTTACTTTTTGACCTTTCTGCCTCCTGATGTTCTGTGCCGTCTCCTTGGATCATCAGCCAAGCTGCCTTTCCTGGTCTGGGCTTGTCACCTTTAAAGTAATGGTTACAAGTGTATTGATGCAGTAATGACTTTACAGCCCAGCAAGCTCCACTTCATTAAATTGGTTGTAATTTGAACTCTGAAACAAGATAGCATCTTCTGTAATTATATTTAAATAAATTAAGGTTAGAACTGTGGTATTTAGTTAGTGATAGATTGCCTTTATTTATTCTTATACCTTGTCCCAGGACATTGTATGCATAATTAAAAAAATAAGGCATATACTCTCATATAGAATGGTTATGATATATAAGCACATTGACATGAAATTTAATGGTGCAATTAGCAACAGTATTTTCTGTGTTATTCATAAAAGCTGTTGCAGTATTTTACACTGCTTCCTAGTAATTAGTATATTAGTAATCCAGGTGATGGGGAGAGAAGTATTATGTAATGGTAACTGCTTCATTTCAGAAACACCAGGGCTTTATGTATATTCAGCCTTAGTTCTGCATCCCTTTTCCTTTGCAGTTTACAAATATGCACATTTTGCTGCAAGACAGGCTCTTCCTTACTTTGGAAAAGGGAAGGAAAAGAAGTAGAAGCTTTATAACCTGTGTTTACTGGCCTAATTGCAGTCTCTTTTAAAATCAGCTTGAGTCTAGCATAATTCCACTGAAAATCTGGTAGTATAACACTCAGAAAAGATCAAATTTAGACACTAGTAATGGAGTGCATAGAGTGTATCTCTTCCAAAAAAGAGACAGATTTTTTTTCTAAGTTCTTACGTGAAGTGTAAAAGATATTCTTTTGTAATATTTGAGAGCTAATCATCAGATAATGAGTGTTGCATGTTTAATGCAACAGGGTAGCTGTCATGTTTTTCTTTTCTTTTTTTTATTTTCTTCTTTCTTTCTGCACATTCACCTCTTCTTGAACAGAAATAAAAGGTTCAAGGCTTGTCAGCATCAGTTTATAGATAGCTGTTTAAAAATAATGAGGTATTGGGTATTGTAAGGCTCAGGGCTGTCTTGCCAGACTCATTTATTTCCATTCACCTTTTGTCAGAATTGCAGACAGAAGACATTCAATTAAAACTTGTCACCTGTTGCGTGTGACCTAATTTGTATTTGTGAGTGTCACAGATTAGGATACATATGGAGCCATTTAAAAATGTAAAGCGACAATAGGATTCTTAAACATTTTATGCCATTTTCTTCATGTGAACATCTTTGTTTATGGACCATTCTTCAAGGGAAATCACTTGGGCTAAGAAATAATAGAATTTATTTACACAAAGTCTCATTTACATGGGAAAACTAAGGGGATTTTATTCACGTTCTTTTGTGGTTTAATGCATAAATGACAGTGCACAAAATTTCAGCATGTAGATGATTAGTTCATGCAAAGTTAATGTTCCTTTCAAGAGAGGTTGAGTACTGAGCTGTGTAAGTAATGCATTTATTAGTTCTTTTGTCAAACTGAAAAAAACAAACCTCTGGGCTTTAACCTAAGAGATGTATTTATCAGTTCCTTTGCAAAAACTGAGCCTTCTCATCCCCTCCTCTCAGGACGAAAATGAAATTTCCGAAATATTGCTTACATTTGATTGCCTAGAAACTTTGTTTACTGTTAAACATAAGCAAAATCTGAAGTATTGGTTTGAAGCATTTGTTTTGCAAAAGCAATATTTTTCTCTTTCGATTTTTCAACCTGGAACAATTCACTAAGTATTTTAATTAGCCTGATTATTTGGGTTTTTCTAATAATAAACTGTTTTTTGCAAATCCTTGCAGAGGAACAGATAACTTAAACAACTTGTAGTCACAGATCAAGCTAGATATTAAAGTAATAAACACTGGGGTTTTTTTGAGTCAATTATATGGGTCAGTTCATTAATTAATTGTTTTATAGGCATCTCTTGGGAGCAGCCAATTTTATCCCATGTTAACAAATAATTTTTGGTACTAACTGAATGTAAAGTAGGAGGATGATTTTTAGACTTCCTATGCTACTCTAAATAATGTGTTTCATTGTGCAGATGGTTATAGGAAGACAGAACACTAAAGCCTTCCCCTGCTAATTGTTAATTCAGCCATAGATCAGGAAAACTTTAATGTGAGTCATAGCTTATATCTTCTTTGATGAATTAGGGCTCTGTTTTCAAAATATTACCTGCCTAGAGGACACATATTTTATGTCTCTAGCTGAATTTTTAGCTGCATAGGGTATTATCCAAATACTTTGATTGCAGAAGCTCTTTGGCATCCTTGTAATTCAGCACATAAAACAAGTATGCAGATCCAGAAAAAAAGAGAGCTCATATTATCATATTTCTTCAGGCGTATTACTTTTCTGCATGTTTCAACTGTATTGAGAGAGGTCTTCCATGGTTTAAAAGTATTTTTTCCACTCCAAATCTTTCAAACTGTAGGGTTAATGCACTGGACTCTCATCCCAAGCTATAGGGGTTGCTGAAGTGTCTAAAGAGTATCTAGATGACTGTGCATTCTTAAATCTCAATACATTCTGTCTGTGTTCCTGGTGGAAAAATCAACTAGTTTTTCTGGTTTATGTAAATAGAAGCAAAACACAGAGTTTATAATATTCACTTAAGCTTACTCAGCAATCTTAGAAATAATCACACTATGTTCAAGTGAACTGGAACGCTCTATCAAGATGTTGTCCTAAAGGAGAACCACATTGGAACGTGCCATTAAAATCATTTTTGTGCTTTCCAGTTTTGCTGTTAATCTGGGGTTTTTTTGCCTCTGCTACTGATGTTTCTCTAGAGCTTGGCAAGATGCAGTTATGTGGGTATTCATTCTTACCTGTCTCACTCTTGAAGACAATGCTGGGAATCTTGCAGACATCTGTAGAAAATGGATTGTTAGCCAGTTACATATCTCAAAAAATTAGACAGGAATATTTTTCATACGTATCAAATGCTGTGTTAGAGATGGAGCTTGCCAGAGTGGCATTAATGTAGAATGTATCAGCTCACCATGAGTCTGTTACATGGGGCGAACAGGAAGGGAGGGGAAGATGAAATTCCTGAAGGAAGTCAAAATTGCACATTTAAGTCTGATTTCAAACCTGTTGTTTACTGATGAAGTGAATTATATTTTTTTTTTCCTAAATAAAAAGCTCCCCAATTAAAGGTAGTGAACAATTTCTTACAGGCAGTCCTGGTGTTGATTTGAAGGACTGGGCTAATGCCTTCCAATGTAGCTTGAGAATTTTTTGTGGGTATAGAGCTCTGTGGAAAGGAAGTTTATGGGTCAAATGAACAAATGAACACTGGAAGCTTGTAGCCTGGGTAAGAAGAAGGGGATGGAGAAGAAGAACAGAGATAGATGATAAAGGTGTAAATAGTTGTGGATGATAAAAGGAGTAAATAGTGTATTTTTAACATGGCTTGGATGTGTATGGAAAATGAGATGATATGCTTAAATAGGTTTTTCATACTGAGGACCTGAATTGCAAAATCAATAATGTATTGGGGTATGGGCAATCTTTTCGGTTATGTAGCATCGTCACAGTGGGTATCTGTCCTGCATGAGATCTTCAAGGCAGCATGAGAAAAGACCACAGAATAGGGATAATAATTTACGTTTATTGGCAAGGGAGGGACAGATGAGGAAGTACAAAAAAAATGAGTTCAGGTTTGCCTGTGTTGTTTAAATTTAATAACCTGGTGGGTAGCTCGTGTGGTACATCTGCTGTGGCCTTCAGTTGTTTCTGTGCAAGGCTATGTGGACACATTTAATGTGGAGTAAGTGCCCAATGTGATTTTGTAGTGTTTTGTGTAGTATTTGATAGAAATCATGCAAAGATTATATAAGGAACCAGGAAGTAAACGTTTTTGTAGAAGCTTATATAGTGACTATATAAAAGCATTTTTTCCCTCAAGAGCAGCTGGAGAATTTCTTATGTTATATCAGTATGTGTAATTGCTTTATTTTAAAAAGTAGCTATTGCATTGATTTACATAGTTTCTCTCTATATATATATATTACAGTTCCACAGCCTCTCATCTTCTGAGATTTTTATGTCATGTCTGGATCTGTGACTACCCATCACTTCTGAACAAATGAGTTCATGAGTTGTGCTTGTCCTGAGATGCAGAGTAAATATGTTGCACTTGAACATTGAAAGTAACTGGTCTCTTAACTGGTGGCAAGCCTGTTCTTCCTGTTTCTGCCCTGTGGTCATTCCTATTTTTCCCTTTAGGGTTCTTGGTTTTGTTTCTCTGTTGAAGGCTTTTAAAATGAGCATGTGAAGAATCAGCTTCCTTGTCTGCGGTGGAGCTGTGTTTAGTGACATGAATGGGTGTTTTGAACCTGAAGAACTGTATTCATAATACACACAGTGCAGTTCACTGGGAGATGTTGCATGATTTTTTTGTGGGTGGAGTGGGTATCTTTCTTTTCACTTCTTGGTTGAGGACTGATAGAGTAAGTGAGCTGAGATGCTGAAGACTGTGAAGCCACAATGCACAGCAGAGCTGAAGCAGAGGTCTACCTAATTTCTCCAGATGTCACAATATCCTCCTTAATAGTCTGAATACAGACTGTGAGCAATTCAAACAGTTACATCTGTGACTGATGTAAAGCTCCTCCTGCCCAAAATGAGGATTTTTGTGGACAAAATTATTTTTATTTCTTCACTTTGTTATTCTAACGAAGGAGGCATCAGTTGCTACTGTCTTGAGATCAGATAAATATACCTTTATGTAATGAATTCTCTCATACAAGCTGTAGGAGCTACAGGGGAATACGCGTGCATATACTCTGGAACCTCTGGATTTCAGTTTGCTACCTGCCAAACTCCAAAGTTTTTATGGAATGTCAGATAGGTACAGCTTGTTAAGCAGTGTCTTGGATTGTGATTACTTCTGTAAAGAGCCTTGGGAAGTAAAATACCACTTAGGGTGTGTTAGATTATCAGAAACTGATTCCGAAGTATCTATTTTCTTATAGTACTAGGAGCAAGGAAACCTTAGGAGCCAAAATGATGGTGAACTCTATCAGTTTTAATGGAAGGGTTATAAAGCTGTGATTTATAGTCTATTGGTGTTACGTTACAAAAATATTTTCACATTAAAATTGGAATTAATTCTATTATAGACCTAGGTAGTTTAAAAATGTGCAAGATTTCCCAGTTATCTAGAAGTTGTTTTTTTTTTTAAAGATAGCTTTATTTACAGATGCAGCAATGTACATTAGGTGAAGGCACAGGCCTAAGTAAAATTTTGCTATTGTGACATTTTTCTGTATTTCCTTCCATTGAGTATGTGAATGGCTTGAATGTGTATCTCATCTAATGCAAAGGAGGTAAAAAAAGTTGCTCATCTTGGTAGATTTATATTATTTTAATTTAAGCTTCAGTTCCATTACTTTTTGATTAAACATACTTCTGTCTGATGCTATCCATCTTTTATCACTATGAAATCTGTTCCCAAGCAGAAAGAAGGATGGCATCTGAATTATGCAGAAATCATTTTCTATCTATTTTTCCTCAAATGCTGGGCAGTCTTTTTCATAATCCCACCAATATTGCATGTGGCTTGTTCTAATCCTCTGCCTATTTTTGAATATTCAACTATCAAACCTTGGTCTTTTGCGGTTTGTTTTTATGGCAATGTATTGTCCTGGATGCCATTTGCTTCAGGTGTAGTTCAAACTCCCGATTCAAGTGTGAAGAACAGTGAGCTATCATTAGTTCTGGAAAGGTTTGAGCTATCAGTTTTTAAAGTGGTCTTGTAGTTCATGCATTTCTAAGTATAACTTAAAAAAAATAAAAACAAAAATAATCATGCTCTGTTGATTGAATCAGTATAAATTTTATCAAACAGCTTAGACCACAAATCAGTTACAAGTTATATAGTAACTACCATAAATAAGATTTCATTCATAATTATGCACTGACCTCTTGGGGTACGTGGTTCATTTGTGTTACTATTTAAATCATGTGATCCGCAAAAATACAACTGGTGACATAAAATGAGAAATGTACTTGGGTTTGATGGACTGACATACAGAGTCTTCTGCAGTAAACCACATGACATTTCACTGTTAAGTAGAGGTGATCATTACCTGCTTTCCTGGTGAGCAAAAGCTATGGAGCACTCTTGTATACAACTCACTGAATTATAGTTGCGGACGTTGGTTGTGTCCTTAAAGCAAGCGTCTCCTTCTTGTGTTAGTAACCCAGGAAATATGAGCAGAAAAGAAACAAAACCACCCCAACAATAGTTGGCCTTGGATTTCTGGCTAGTTGGCAAAACAGTTTTCCTTTACCAAAACCCAGTCAATCCTTTTTGGTTTTTGAGAAGGAAAGAAGACTGACAGGTGTTTCCTGGTAACTAGTCTGTGCTACCAATGCAGGTTCAGAGGCAGCACATAAACTCTGTGCTGTGTTCTTCTTACTGTGCACATGGTGGCTTCCCCTGCTGTCTGGAAACCAGTTCTGGAGGTATTTTGTGTAAGGGAGAGATCAGAGGGACGGGAAGTAGAAGAGTGGGGCACAATAACAGCAATAGAAAATATACATAGAGGGAGGAGAGCTAAAATAGACAATGAACAGAAGAGTGAGCAAGTGAGTTGCATTTTATTACATTGCTCACAGGGGCCACTGATACTTAATGTGTCTTTGCATTCTTGTGTTGTTAAATCCATGTCATCAGGGACAAATACTGCACTTGGTATTACTTGTCCTGTTGTCCTGCGTACGTGCCAAGTTCTTCAGCTTCCGTGTTATGTTACTACTTGGTTTTAGTTGCATTCATCCAGGTTGTCTGGAAGTCTGCCTGGGTGACTCAGAAAGAAATAAAAATATTTCCTTGTTTTGTAAGACCTACTGTCTTTGCACCCTTTCTACTTGCTTGATTTTGTCAATGAGAGCAGCTATAGCTTGTTTCAAGAAGGTAAACTCCTATTTATCTATACAAACCAGGCAGCAGAATGCTGTATTGAAGGAATAAACAGCATGGAGGTAGAACACAAATGTTAATTCATCACTGATGACATCTAAATGCACAACTGTAGAATTTCTTTCAAATCCTCATGAACAATTTCAGTCTTTAAGCTACATATATATTCTTATTTTACTAGGGATACATACTTTGTATCCTCTGGCCATGTTAATCCGTCTTAATTTAGTTTTAACTATCTAAACTGTATAGAGATGCTTGTTGTTTCTAAAATTCTAATTCTCTGTACTTCTCTGCTGCTAATGTTATGCTTCTATATCCATGGTATTTATTACAGCTTTGAAATTCCACTTCTGGCAAAGATGACTTAAGATTAAGCTCTTTCAAATGGAAACTAAACTTGTTAGCTGTTTTTGATAATATGTAAAAATGAATGAATGGTTTTAAATGAACAGGAAATTATGTTGTATACTTAGTCTTGCATGTGTGAAACTCTAAACTGCTTGCAAATACTTGTAATGCTGATTTCCCACGCTTTCTAAAATTAATCTTTTGAAATAAATATGCTTTTAATATAAATATTGGAAGGCAGGAAATAGAAGATTGTTACCTGAAAGGCTTGCTCATAATGTATTTAATTACATGTTTGCTTGTGTTTCCAAATGTAGGTGTGCGCCTAGACCGAGTACGTGGAGGTCGCCAGAAGTACAAGCGCAGAATAGATGCAGAGAACAGCCCATACCTGAACCCTCAGCTAGTTCAGCCAGCAAAAAAGCCATGTGAGTACACCACATACACAACATTTCTCTCTGAGTACAGGCTATTGACTCCTAGCCCTGTTTGCTGAGCTCCTTCTAAGTGGAACAGGGGTTTGGTCAGAAAATATTACCATGAAGACTGTATCAATTTAGCTGTTAACAGGTTTTGTTTTAAATACGCTCATCTTTCTCAAGTGGAGTTGAACAAAGAGTGTTTTTACAGGTGGAAGTGTATAAAAGCATGGTTTATGCAGTGCAAATTTTACATTTACAGGTTATCTTTATTTTCAGTGGTACATAAAATGGTTCATACTGTGATCATTAGCTCATTGAAGCTTCTACTTTCAGATTTCACAAGAAAGTGATTTTTGTAGTTTTCACTAACTAAATGAGTTTGACTGCTCAACCTCCCAATGAAAATACATTAAGAGCCTCATTAATTTATACCTATAGATTAATACGCTACCTAGCATTAGATTAAAACAGCAATATGCCACACTAATAACAAAGCAGAAATTGGTAGTTTGGGCTCTAGTACCCTCATGGATTTTTTTTTGCTTTGTTTTGTTATGTTTTAATAATGTCCTTGATTGTGTCTCGCCAGGCTAAAATTAAGAGAGAAAGAGATGATCATCTCACTGCTAAAATACAAGTTCCATCCTCTTTGCGATTAACTAAAAATAGTTAGGGGTTTTGCTTTGCAGCTTACATAAACTCAAGCAGTGACTGTACTAATTCCATGAAGTGAATTTAATAGCATTATAGCTGTAGTGCAAGAGGTTGGTGTATTACCCTGCAAAGACACACAGGCTGGATCAAGTGTTGTAAACTCTTCCAAATTCAAATCGGAATACACACGTCCAGTTGCTCCTGCTGGAGAGGTTAATTTGCTCCTAACATGGATAAATAAACCAGTGAAATAAGGAGGGTAAATTCCTTCTTGTCTCCCATTTGCCTCTGCCCCTAAGCCTCTGACAACACACATGTCAGTTTTAGCCCCTTGAAAATACCTGCCTGTATGGAAAATGGAATCTGTTTCCGATGGTGGTCCCCAGTAGGGGACAGTGCTGTGTACAATACGTTTGAGCATATGGGGATCTGGAGAGCAAATAAACAGTCTTTGAACTGTAAGTGAAAGGGCATTTTAGCTGTGTCAAAGAAAAAACAGCCAGTTTTACATAAAATTAAGGCTTAAGTGAACATATGGCATAGTTTCCTTTTGCCTTTCCAAAAAACATTATGCTGATTATATTCCTTCAATTGTCCAATCTGGCATCTTCTACTCAGCCTCCATAAGCTGTCCCACTGTTCTGTAAATACAATCCAGGGCTGCACTAAGCAGATTTTGCACATTATAATAAAAACTTTCTGATAATACAATAAAATTTAATAAACTCTAATGCTTAATTTCATTAGAGGTTTAGTTTTCCTGGATGCACAGATTGTCAGTTTTTCATTTACTTGATATTGTCATTGAGTAGAAATGTTGATAGCCTAACATACCAAAAAAAGCCAAGACCAAACAGACAAAAAAAAAAAAAAAAATCCAACCCAAAAGCCCCAAGCCCTTAAGATATGAGCAGAGGTTAATGCAGTTGTACTGAAATACAAGAATCTCTGTGTAAACCCAAGATTATTGCAACGTGGTGCATTACATTACCTATAAGGCGATAACTGCACCGATTTCTGTGAGCTCCAGTTGTCTGAGATAAACTAACCTCCTCATAAATCATTACTCATTATCTGAGTGCCTCCCTCCGTTTTCCTTAGCTCATCCAAGTACAAACAATTTTGTAACAAATATTTTTAAAACTTCATTTTCAAATCCTGACAGATAAGTGTCCAGACTTGAAATAGTTGAATCAGTTTCGTGTGGAAGTAGCCTGGGAGATTTTCTGGACCCTGACTGATAGTTTGTGCATAACAAAGGCACAGGAATGAAAATTGGGTTCTATTGATTCTAATTAGGGAAACATTAAATAAGATTTACCTAGAAACAGTGCTCATGGCTATTCAATTTCCTGAGCGATGGAGTTTTCTGAGTACATTCAGAATTTTCCTATGTTCTATGCTAATGCATGTGCCAATACATGTAGCTTTTTCCACCTTTAAGGAAAGAGCAGGTGTTCGGAGGATCTTTCCTACACCTGCTTCTGATCTCTATTGTATTTTCCAATTCCAATGAATATTTCCCTTCACCATGGAATTTAATGGCCTGCCCGTAGATTTTATTGACTGCAAAAATAAAAAGGATTTGAGATTTTGCAAATCCTGAGTCAAAATATACAATATTCCTAAATCATCTATGGAATGCCATTGGTGAGGAGCCTCATACAAGAATGAAAGTGGTTCTTTGGCCATTTCTTCTGCTGCAGGGGAAAAAACCCCAGAACTTAGGGCTGAGTGTGCTCCCTCATTCATTTATCATGGTTTAAAAGCGCAAAAAGTAGAAGCCCTCAGCTGCATATGTTTCGACGTTCAGAACCTCTTGATTAATTTATCTTATTTTCCTAACCAATTAAAAATACTGGAATTTGGGAAGAAGTAATGTTCTCTTCTCTCACTTACATGTTTTCTGCGTGAAATTGAACAGGTTATGAAGAGACTTATTTAAAAAAAAAAGTGCAAAGGCTGTTTGCCAATATAAGTTAAAACTACCATCTGTCATTTCTAAATAAGAATAGAATTCCTCATTAATCAGTTTGATAATCAGTAGACTATTGAGATCAAGAATTGCTCTGTTGGCGTAGTTCCTGTAGTTCATATAAAGCATGAATATATCCCCTTGTAATAAAACATGCTTGATGTGATGGTTTCCAGTTGGCTCTTGCACTTATTATATGAAGGACTAACATATATCACAACTTGTGACACACATATTTGGAATAAGGCAAAAATTGTAGAGACAGTAGATCAGAATCAAGGAGTCTGTGTCACTAAAGAGCAATAAAGTATCAGAAATCTGAATCGAGTGAGTATTTTATGGCAATAGGTCATGGACTAGTAGGGATCCTCTTTGACACTGCTGGGCAAGTCACATCCCAGTCAGCTTCCATTGCAGGAGGAGAGTGTGGTCCATCCTGTGACTTACATGCAGATAGGGAAAATTATACTTATTCTGGCAGCATTCTCTGCACTCAGAAAATACTTGGTGTCTTCTCACAGTGGAATCCCGTTTATATCAAGCCCTATAACTTTTTACCTCACTGAAGGGAACAGATTCATGTAAAATCACTAAAGACTGCCGTTTGGGCTTTAAATTCTGATTGTGCATTTGAGGTCAAAAGATGTACCTACCAGGAAAAGTAAAATGTAAATATATTGGGACGTATAGTAATGTGTACCCTGTATTAGGAGGCTTAATGAGTTAGTCGTTTTCCCATTTTTTAGTTCTGTCTTCTCAGAGTAATAAATCAGGCTCCTGTATAGAGATAAAATACTTCCATTGTGCCTTCACGTGGATATAGTGCTCATATTGTGTTTATCCTACTTACAGAATAGTACACTATATTGAAAATCTTGTGGGCTCTTTTCTTTTTTCCTCTCTGCACTTGTCCATATAATTTAATTGATTATTCCTAACAGATTTCACAAATCATCTGGATGAAAAAATAAATATTTAACACATGAATGAAAATGCTATATAGATAAAAATAAGCAGTGCGTGTGACTATGATAAAGTATCATTCTTCGTACAAAACCACCTTCTGATGTAGAATATGCATATATTCATACTTTGCTTAGTTTTATACTCTTTATTCTCTTTGATTATAGTGGTTTTTCCTATTTAGAAATGAGAAGATCATTAGTCTGGGTTTGTACATAAGGAATAGTAGTTGGGGTTGCTGACGGAAGTTACAGATTTCAGTGATTGATTAATTGTGTGTGATATTTACTCACTCAAAAGTACTCCTGCCTTTAAGGGGTGGGGTGGATTGCAGGTAATTAGATGAAGGCAAAACTTTTCTATTTGAACAGTTCAAAATACACTATAATGCATTAATCTTTTCCTATAAAGTTTGTACTCCAGTAATAAAAGGGGATCATGTATTTCTATGTTCTATTAAATTTATTATCTTAAGAACATGCATGTCTGGCTTGATAAACACTGTTAATGGATCAGATTTGTTTGTGCTGTCACCACTTGTAGAAGGTCATGAAGTTACAATAAGGTGTAATTAGGTTCAGTGTCTTAAGACAAATTCTTGTGCACTTTGAAATCTGAGCTATCTGTTTTGAAGTGTAGAATGATGCTGCTGGTGATCTTGTAATGTTCTGGACCATTTTTACAGATAACAAGATTGTCTCCCATTTGCTGGTGGCTGAACCAGAGAAGATCTATGCTATGCCTGACCCCACTGTTCCAGACAGTGACATCAAAGCACTTACCACTCTTTGTGACCTGGCAGACAGAGAACTGGTGGTGATCATTGGATGGGCTAAGCATATTCCAGGTACATACAGTATTTATTGCAGATAGATAACACAGAAATCATTGCATGGGTTATTCTGTGCTGGTAAAAAATACTATTTTTTTCTCTCCCTGCAATGCATAAAGTTTTCCTAAGGCTCCAGAATATTCACACAAAACGTAGGTTAGATGATCATGTATCTTACTGTGGAAGTAGTAGTGTTGTTGCTGCAAGTGTTACCATGTTAGTAAGTTTTACATGCTGCTTAGAGAATTTTCTTTTTTTTGTTTTTTGCTTTTATTAAGATCCACTTCCCTTGCTATCCAGAGCATTAGCCTGGTATAAAGGGTCATGCAAGTCCTCTCCTCTGTAGTCACCTGATTCAGCAGTATTTGAGTGTAAGTCTGGCTCCTCTGTTACATAAATGCGCACTGCTGACCACAGGAGGTGAAAAAATTCACTTATATTTTGGCAAGGCACAGAGAAATTGTGCTCTTCATTGACTGATCTAGTGTGAGAACTGAATTGTACCAGCAATTCAGTAGAAAGAACTGAATTGTCCCAAAAAGTCTCCTCTTACAACTTAGTATTTCCTTGGTCTGCATGGAATGGACTGCAATCTGCATCACGTAAGTGCATTGATATTATAAAAGCTGACTGGTACTGTTATTAGCAGGAAAAATAGGGGTCATCAAAAGCAGTTTCTCAGAAGATTAGCAATTCCTTCAGATAACATTTCAGGTGTATTTTCCCCCTCCCCAGTGCTGAGGTGTTTGTTCTTGCTCTGTGAGCTAGCAGACAAACTTACAGAAGTCTCCAGGGTTCTCAGTCTATCACCTTTCACAAACGGTAAAGTCACACAAAAAAAGGTCAGCTTTTTCTCTTGTTTCTTAAGGTATTTTTTTTGTCCAGCAGATGAGTGAGCATGTTGGTGTGTTTTCATCAGCTCATTAGTTTTCTAATTTTGATAGTGGAGCCTTATTAAGCATGAGAGTGGATAACCTTTAATTCCTCAGAGTAATACGTCATTCTCATTTTAGATGGGGTTTTGAGACACCTTAATAGTAGAATAAATAATCCAGTCAGTTGTTTGTTTATCAGAGTTAAACATATTTTATTTTTAGTTTCAAAAGAAATAGCAAAGAAATATTCTTGCTGTTTGTTTGGGGTTTTTTTCCCTTGTTCTAACCAGTTCTTCTGGGTCATCTTGGATAAATATAAACACGAGATATATATATATATATATATGTATGTATGTATGTATGTATGTATGTATATAAACACAATCAAAGAATAATAATAATTTGTACCTTTATGGGTTTTTTTTTTACTTCAGAGGAAGACAACAGATTACAAACTCTAAAATAGTCAATTGAAATTTAGTCATTTTCTGTGCCACAAACGGTGTATGAACAAGCTCTTGTATCACAAGCAATGTTTTTCTGGTACAGTTAACTTATTTCTGTCTCCTTAAACTAGTTTGTCTTTATGCTTTGAATGCTACAGTAATTTCTTTAATCAAATTGATGGAAGTCCCTTTCCCAGCCCACACTGAAACCAATTTATTGGTCATGATACGCCGGCTATGTTGCTAACAGTCGTAACGAACTGTCAGGCAATATCGCAGTGCAGCTAATTTGAAGTCATTAGGTGTGCAGCGTTCAGGCAACAATTTGTTACAGTGGTTAGGAACACAGCTGACATTTCTGAATGGCTTTGTTCAGAGCAGTTCTAGATGAGCCCAAGCAAATTGTAAACTAATTTAAACATCACTCTATATTATAGTAGCTACTTTGTCTTACACTGGTTGCTAATAAAGCACCCCAAATTAAGTCAAAATGAGTTAAGTAGGTGAGTCTGAGTTTCATCTTTGGAAGATACCTAGATCACCTTAACCGAAATAGAGTAGCTCTCAAAGAAGTCAGTCATGCTCCATAGCAGTTGCAGGGGAACTTTTGTCAGTCTGATTTGTGAATATGCCGTGTAGCTTGGATTTGGCTGGAGGGATGGGAAGAGCAGAGGGATGAGACTGAGCAGCCCTTAAAATGATGGCTTTGGTTAGTGTGGAAAAGGTATTGGATGCCATAAACTGGCCTTGAAAATTTAAAGTCTGTGATCTGAGCCACTCGAGGAACTTAAACTGCCATGAGACAGGATTTTAGTGCGAAGTAAGTTCAAACCACACCTACAGTGGTAAAGCCACCTCAGGTAAGTGTACTAACCTGATTTCATTTACAAATAAGAATTTAAAACACCCACAGGAAAAAAATACAATCTTTTTTTAAGCCTTCAGGTAACAGAGGACAGTGGTAAAATCTGTGCTTGTTGTCTGGCATTCGATCACAAAAATCAAAATGCAAAAGGGCTGGGCATGCTAAAGAGCAAACAATGATGAACTTTTGTAGCTTGGTTTTGAATGTTGGAGTATGGCTGAACTTGGACTGCCTATGCTCACCTAATGTCTGGCACAAAACAACTTCTGGAGGAGCCTGGATTGGTGCTGCCTGTTTGCTAAGCTAACAAATGTTACTGTAGGCAGAAGCATAACAGGGTGGGGAAAAGGATGGGTTAGGAAAGGGGTGAAAATTGCATAAAAGTTCACTGTAGCTTGGCGGACTAAGTAAACTGTTGGTGTAAATCTCGTATAGTCAGTTAATTATACCAGTAGTGAATTTGTGCCTAGCACAGCAAAGCAGCAATCAGCAAATCTTTCTTTACTATAGTGATTTCTTAAGGTTCAGTGTAATTAAAGGCCGTTATATATCAGGTGGTTAATAACTAATAAAGATCTCAACTCTGAAGTATTGCAATGTAAAATTTGTCTTAGTGGAGGAAACCAAAGCAATGTTTTTACTTTTCTGAAAAAAAGTCTTTTAATAGGATTATCTACAAAAAGGTAACAATGCAATATTCATACTGCCCTGGCCAACCGTTTCCCATTTCAGTCATAGACTAAAAATGTTTTCAAATTATACAAAGTTCAAGTCCTTTCATAAAATCATTAGTATTTTTGTGGTATTGGAAACATTTCAATAGTTGCTTTTATTGAACAAAAAGTCTATACCATCTACAAAAGGAAATATTGAAAGAAAAATATATATAGAAAGCCTTTATCAGTAAATAGAATTAGTCTCCTTGCATTTATAAATCAAATAAATGGAAAGTGTGTTGTTATGAAACATGACCATGTCTTATCTGAAGAAGAAAAAGATCACAATGGCATTAGGAAATGCTTGACTTTAGTTAGAGAGGCGTAAGGGCACAAGAACAGATGATGGTGCCCTAATAGCCCTTTTTAAGAATGACAGGGCCCCGCCATTAGCATCCTTTTATATCCTTGGAAATTGCTCATGCCTCGCTTTTATGGTTCCTATCTGCCTGACTCTTTTTTATTTCTCTTTCAATTTCATCCGCGCTCGGATAAGCGCATGCTAACACAATATGATTGAGCTGTAAAATGGAACGCTGTCGCCTCTAATCTCTTTTATGTAGATATGGAGGTACTTCCACACTCCACTTCATTCTCTCTCCATTGTTGGCCTTTTTAGAATGTGTTGCCGAGTAATGGAGGCTCAGTCAAATATTAGAGCTAGGTTTCACAGGGTGTGATAAGAAGATTATCAGGCCAGCAGTCAGATCTATTGTTGTTCTTTGTGTCAGATTAAAATATTCTGATGTACTGTAACTTCGTTAGTAAAATACTGAAGGTGCTTAGGGAGAGAGGCTGATGCTGCTTCGTCTTCTGCCTGGTGAGACAAAACTCCTATTAACTGACCTAAATAAATTGTAAATATGTTAGGAAGCCTCTGCAAGACTTATTTTATTTTATTTTATTTTATTTTATTTTATTTTACTTTACTTTATTTTACTTTATTTTATGTATCTTTTAAATAAGGAAACCTTTCTAATTCAATATTTTCTGGTAGTTGAGTTTCCTACCCTTCACATTGTATTTTGGGGAATTTCCATTTCATTGGTTGCATTACATTAATGAAACTTCTGCTGTATAGAGTGGCTTTCTGCTGATACCTACTCACAGTACCAGAGTCATTTTGGCGTGATTTTTGTAACTTTCCCATTGATATTCACCAAAATGTGCAACATTCTTTCATATTAAGTGGAGGCAGCAAACATTAAGCTCTTAAAAATGTGCATAACAGGAAGCTAAAGACAAAATGTTCTCTACAAAATTTGCATGCATGAAAAAGCATCAGCCAGACCATAGAAATCAACTTTTTGCACTTAAGATGAAAAATTTGTTTGGAAACAGTAAATCAGACTAATACATCAAAAATAACTAGTTACATTATTTAGTAAAATAAGCCTGCTTGTCTTCAGCTGTGTCCCTGTTTTGTTAGCAGTAACAGTGTTCAAGGAAGGGAATAGTTAGAAATTGATACTGCCACTGATGCTAGTATTTAAAAAAAAAACAAACACGTGATTTTGATGTAACAAATACAAGGATGTTTTGAATATTTTAGTCTTAATGTTTTATGAAGCATTGTTGTTCCAGCATACTCTTTGTGGAGGACAATATTTAAGCTTTCCTTTCCAAAGCAGCTCTCAGGGGTGTAGTTTGACATTCTAATACTGAACAAGAGCATGATTTGCTGCAGAGTTGTAGTTTCTAAAATGCCCTTTTCTCACCACATGTTTCAGAAATAGCACCCCATGTAGGTAAAAGTACAGAAAAATGTTGACCACAATCACTTGTGTGGATTGTTACTGGGGCAGCCCGTAGAGAATCTCAGCTCTGCAAGGGGGACAGGTGTCTTCCTGTATGTCTGTACCGTGCTGCCTGCTGGTGTAAAATTTGTTCTTTGTGCTCAGCCTTCTCTAGTCTCTTGTGCTGCTAGCTGGATTTAGGGCAATTTCAGACACAATCCTGCAGCTTCTGAGAGCACCCCATCACAGGGTGCCTGTCCCTCCACAGACAGCTGGACATGTAAATGTGGTGTTCACTGCTCATGTGACATGGAATGGAGTATGAGTTGTGAGGTGCTAAGAGGTTGGCAGTAATAATAACTTGAGCCTCATGGGGAAATCAGGTCATCCTGCCCTTTCTCAAAGTGCTAACTGGGACACTTTATCAAAAGCCTGGTATATGCCCTTCTTTTAACTCTTTCTACAAACATGCTTTAAGTACAGAAACCAGACCTGCTCTTCCTATGAGGGAAATGTTCTTGAACTCACAACTTGTGGGAAATGTCATCTAAGGCAGACCATTCCCTGGGTCTCTCCCTGGGTAGAGATTTCAGCCAAGAGGTTTCTCGAAAGCTAATGACTTCCTTGACCTCTGTCACTGAATTGTACAATATGGGACACCAGCAATTGGCTGCCAGTTTTATTTTTGAGCATTAGTGTGGATGGACCACACGACACTGCCAGGGTTTAGATCACCACGTTGATTCAGATTTGTCTTAAGCAGAATGGGACAGCGGTGTGCCTAAAGTGCCAGCAGCTCATCTATCCTGGTATTTGAAGTGCTAGGAATGGTGGCAATTTTCAGTTTTTCAGTTTTTGAAAACAGTGTCACAGAGAAGGCTTAAGAAATTTTGCAAGGCAGGGAGGAGGAAGTAGGATAATGCATGAATAAACATGTTCACAACTCTCCTAGCATTTTCAAAACAAAACAAGGGTCTGTAGTGTGGGAAAAGGATCTGTTCAGATTTTTGAAAATTATTTAACATACCCACCTGAGATACAGTGTTGTGCTATTCTTGATGAAAATGTTGCTGAAGTCAGTGGCAAAATTTCAGCAGATTTCAGTACAAAAGAGTAGCAGGCTTTGTGTACAACGGGAGATGCGTACACTCTTAGCGTGTCTGCTAGTTCCAGTTTTAGAACTGAGAGAGACAGCACTGGAGAGGTGAGAAGGTTTCTAATAATGAAAGACATAGATGCTAGATGCTAGACGTAATGCTAGACATAGATGTCCTGGGGTAAAAAAACCACTTTAGTTTCCAGATTAGTCACTTCTGGCATTTTTTTACTTGCATAAAATTAACCAAGGAGGGGAAAAAATAATCCAAACATATAAACATCTCATCACCTACAGATCATACATGAATATAAAATAAATGTGCAGTAAAACTCAATAAGGCACCTGAAACTCTTGCCTAGTTATGACTTCACAATCCCTACCTATTAATTGGAAAAGCTTGGTTTAAGAGTAATCACCAAAAGCATAATAAAGTCAAAAAATTGAATTAACAGGTAACAAAAGAACTTGGCTCAATTCTTATCTTTTAACATGGTAGGGTGTTCTAGGGAAAAAAACCCCTTATTTAAAATCCTCTTCTCTCAAGATCAGAATTAAACAGTGACTTTATGTCTCTATTAAGTTCACCTTTTATTCATATACAAGTACTTGCTTTTTCCTTCTGGGTGACTGTCTCCTTTTTTTGTTTTGTTGCTTTTTTTTTTTTTTTTTTTTTTTTCTGAATCAGTCCTCTGCCTCCACCCATGCCCCCAACATTCACACTACACTGTCTGGCTGTTGCACTTTTTTTTTTCCCAGTGTCCCCCTTTATCTGCCTCAACCAATCTCCAAATGAATGCATGTCTATCATGGCCTTAGCTTTGACACTCTGGATATATTGATTAATAGTTGCCCTAAGCTCCTTTTAGCAAATCAAATTTTCACTTTTAGCAAGGATTTCGCCTCTGATTTATTCAGCAAAGTGAAATGCACTAAATTGACTTTGACATTCAGGGAAAATGGCTGAAAAACAAAGAGGGGAGGAAAGAGATATAAATTGTGTGGCAGCTGGAGACTTCAAGCATAAAAGGGGCCGTTTTCTGTAGAATATCACTGGTTAATTTGGAAACATGCATTTAAACAGGAGTATAAATTATTTTCTTAAAATTAGATGTTTTTTAGACTGAGGATTTGGGATGTAATAAGGTTTACTTAGCAAAATGCAATATATTCAACCCAAATTCATCACTTGCTAATCATGGTGCAAGTGTGGGATCCACTTTTGTTGCCACTAATAATTATTATGTTAAACGAGAGACAAAGAGGTTTCTGAGTAGTTTTATAATGAGGTGCTAAATTGGTAAATATCTTCCTACCATTGCATTATGTTGTTCACTCCTGTGGCCCTTTAAAAATAAGACATGATTACTAAAAAGAGAGCAAATCAACAGTAATGAATGCCAGTGCTTTTCATTTTCTTTCTATAAACAAAAATGGCTAGTTTCTGAGTCTTAAATGCAAAAATATAAAAAGATGTAGCAGCCATTTGCTATTATTCTTCCAGCAAAATCAAGAGTGTTGTATTACCCTGGGTGACTTGTAGACTGAGTTAGAGATCCTGCTTCCTTGCTCACAGATGCTGGATCACTGAAGTACCAGGAGGCTGAAAATGCCCCCTTCCATATTTGCAAGTGTTCAAATGCACTGCTAAATGGAATAAAGGAGAGGGGAAAGGAATGAGGACAATTATTATTCTGTTCCATTAGCAGATCTGGGTGTTTTTGAGAGGGGTGTACAAATATGCAAACTAAAACTGCAGGAAGTGGTTTGGGCTTGTTCCGTGGTCAGATACTACAGCAAAAATTAAAAAGAAATATGTATGGTAGTTTGCTCAGTTAATCTATAGAGGCAGCCCAGGAGCCTTCGGTAGGATCAGTTGTCGTGGGTGTACAAGTCAAATGTGCTGTGCCAGCCTCTGTTGTTCAAGGATCTGGCCCTGAAGGGATAAATCCCCATCAGTAGTCAGTGTAGCAGTGGGAGCTGAGAGTTTCCTTTGTCCCCTGTGTGTACTCACCACCTCAGGACTCTGGAGCACTGTGCAGAATCGAGGTTTAAGCAAGTATTGCCGCTCAGGGGACAACAATACTCACCTTTGTACCCACTTCTTGTGTGACAAACAGGTTTGCCAGATTAGGTCTGTGTAAATTGCAGATGACTCAGTAGCAGTTTTCCTTCTTCTAAGCCAACAAGGAATTAATCTTATTACCAGAGGGTAAGAAGTCTAAATGTATCTTAACCTTGTTAATTTTACTGCAATCTCTGTTATTTTTTTTCTTTTTCTTTTTCTTTTCTTTTTCTTTTTCTATTTTCTTTTTTTTTTTTTGGAAGCAAGCTGCATGTGAGGCTTCAGTAATAATGGTCTTTTGCAAGTAGAACAACATCTGGAGTGCCATACCCCAGATAGTCGGGCACCTTAGATTTTCAGGCACGTGACTATTCCACCATTCCATCTCCACCCCCCATCATTTAGCTCAACCTTACTGAAAGACCACCAGTTAAGAGCACACTGTACGAAAGAATTTAAACTTCTGAGATAGTCTTTGAGGCGGTATCCTTTTCCGCACTTCCCCAGACTGTACAGTTCGTATCTCAAGGATGGCCAGCTTCTTACAAGTAGTGCTTGGCTTCAAGGCAGGAAGATGCCTTGCTCGGAAACACAGGAAGAAAGTTGGAACAAATCTTGACATTATTCCTTGAGTGAGGAATTTGCAAAAGAGGCAAATGCAGCAGAAATGAGCCTGTCATTCATGTTCACCAAGTATCACTTTAGTATTTACAGGACTTCTCTCCTCTAGAAAAATAAAGCTTTTTTTCAACCAGATTCACAGTTTAAAGAACATCCAAACAAAGAGCAGTTTTTTTCAGTTTTAAAATTCCTGAATGCTTTGTTGGAGATAAGATGATCAATGTTATATGTCATTTAAATTGGCCTCTGAAAGGATCATGGCAGACAGCGGGAATGCAGAAGTAAAATTAGAGCAACATAGCCCTCTTATGGTAACTATTTAGGCCGTTTTAAACTAAACATTTGACTTACTCATCTAACTAAGCCTCCAACAAAAGTATATTTACTTTGTTCTGGGTGGGGAAGAAAAGAGCACCTTCTCAGTCATACGTGTTGATACTGTAAATTCAGGATGGGAGGAGGAAGGGGGGAAAGAGCCAGTTGCTTAGGCTGGATTTAGAGCAGACAGGTCTCCACCTGTATGACTGGGTCAGAGACACAGGACGGTCTAGTTTCCTAAAGTCAGCTGAGACCAGTTAAATACTGTAATTCTAAAAATGCCTCTACTTTCTCTCTGGATAAGTTCAGCTTCACACCTGCTTAACCTACATTAGAATAGGATTAATTACCTGAATTGCAATGCCCAGTTAGCCAGTCAGCACGTTTCTGGCAGGGCACATGGTGACCTGGGTCTGGTTATATATAGCGCATGGATAACAGGGGAGCACCTGGGTTGTAATGGCAGGGCTCAGTCCAGCCTGATACAGGAATCAGCAGTTTTTAAAAAAATGAGGCTGCAGTAATTGCCTTCTGCAGCAGCTGGGTCATACAAAAGCTTTATGAACTCATGTCTTCATTTTTTTATTGGGCAATGTTCAATTTATGCACACACATATGTATAGGCGTGTATGTGTGTGCAGAAAGAATCCCGAGAACCACAGAATCCAAGGAATGCAAGAACTGGATGCCCCTGTATTTAATTATTTAGATGGAGCACTTACTTGACTGTAACTTTTGAGTCACTGTTCCATGTTACTTTAATTCATCATCCCCAAGTTTAATACTGCATAGCAGGCAGTATTAAAATATTTTGGTAATTCTTCATGCAAGAAAACACACAACCTACCTTTCATTTGAAAACATGTTCTGGAAAATTCTCTGAGAATATGTTGGTCTGGCCAAGGTATTTTCTACACCAAACTCCTGAGGCACACATTATAGACTAGTGGAAATTTCACAGTATAGCTCTGACCCTTCTCTCCAAGATGTTTTCATCCGCCGTGTTGTGCACCATCAGTTTCAATCAGCTGCATTAACAGCTGAGGTGAAATCAAATACTGAAATGAGAAGCAACTACAGATGCAGAAGGCTCCAAGTTCAATGGAAATGGCACTTGCAGAGTGGAGTCAGCTCGCTTAGCAAGTCCTGACATGTTATGCGTGAGAACACTGGAGCAAAGAGTTGTGAGGGTGGAGAAGAGGCGGGGGCAAATCTGCAGTTTTCATGCATCCAGCTGTTGGAGAGATTAAGGGGGAACAGTTTAGCAGATAATGACTGCTGCTCATACATTTGTTCGAAGAAGTTGCACTTCTAGCGTAAATATATCATGACACTGGCGGGCTGCAGGGTGTATTTCTAGCCAGAGATTTTCTTCTGGCTGTGCTTTAGCATCATGCCTGCCCTGCTGAACAGGCATTAGACTCCAAACTTGCTGCAATTCAAGCTATATCTGGTAACATATAAAACTTACTGTGACCCTTGTGTCTTTCATTAATTAACTGTGCTTGCAGTGAGATGAATTTAGAGTCCTTCCCCATATCAGTGTCTTGTGGAAAGCTGTTCTACTCTGTGATCCGTTCTTCACTTTTTACTACTTTGAGGTTTCCCAGAGATAAAGTTAACTGTTGGGTAGATTCAGGAGCAGGTTGCTCAGTGTCAGTGAATCTTCAGCTACAGATATAACATGCAAAATGCATTGTGAATTCCAGATTATCTTCATTCAGTGTGATTATAGGAGTACATTTTGAAATTCCTTCGTGTTTCAAGTTACTTGAACATTTTCCAGACCCTGTTAATGAGTTGTACTGAATGCTTTGCTGACTATATTCAACCCAAATTTGGAGTTTGCAGGATTGTGCCTGGCACATCAGTGGTGATGAGTAACCTGCTGTGTTCTGTAATCCTCATATGTGAAGTACACCATGGGCTCTGTAATCAAGAGGCCACTGGGAAACAGGGTGCCCCAGACAGGCAGTGCAGGTAGAGCTGGGGGCAAGCAGGGCACGTGCTGTGCAGGCTATTCCTGCTTCCTCTGTAGCATAAACCTACAGAGGGCAGTGTCTGACAAGAGGCTTAGGTGGGTTTTTCAGGAGATAAGGTCAAGAAAAGAGGCTGCTGACAAGGAACATTTGCATGTTCATAACCAGCAGGATCGTAATCAGCCAGCATCAATGACAAACATCCAAGCTTTCAAAGAACCTGCTCGGAGGAAAAAAAGTACACCTAAAACCAGCTCGTGACAGGGTGGTGGGAAGAACACAGGCTGCCATGGGTCTCCTGAGTTCCAGTGCTGCAGCCAACACAGATGAACTCGAATTTGCCATTGATAGCTGCACGGACAAGTGTACTGTCTCCGTGGTAGAAAGTGGTAGCTATTTATATACTGAATGGCAATACTAAACAATTTAGGAGAAGCAGTGAAGTGTATCCTATCCAATTAAAAATGCAGTGAGAATTTTAGGTAGGCAAAATGTAATTATTTAATTGGAACTTGACCGGGATGCTTTTCCACTGTTAAAATAAGTATAAATTACATGAGCTATAAAACTTTAAATTATGAAAATATTTTGAGGTCTTTGAGCATGGTAATTGGAGCTATATATTCAACTTTGTTTTTAACCTGACACTTCATAATGGCTGTTCCCTAAAGCAAGTTTTTTTTACATTATCGAATATCCCTTAGTGAAGCAAATTAGCAATCAGTCTGGAAAATATTTAAGTAGTACAATCACGTTATTTACACAGGCACTTCCATTGTGCAGCGTTCTCTGTGTTCCCGAGTATATGTAGGATTGCTTCCTCAGCTGTCAACATTCATGCTCGAACCTCCCTCTTTAGTAAAGCTTTATATGAAAATCCATTTACGCCAATAGAAAGACTTGCCTTGATTTCACTGCTTTGGATCAATCCCTAAATATGCAGGTCGCAGTCTATAACCTGTATGGACCTCAGAGCTTTATTATTTGCCTTATGCTTGAATTACCACTTTTGTGTAAATGGAGGGGAACTTTATACAATTCTTTGCACAAAGCTTTTTTTTCTTTTAATATTTTCTTTTTATTATTATTAACAAGAAAGAGAATCCTGCTATGGGGAATTAGGGTCATTTACTTTAAGCTGAATAAGAGTCTGCTCTTATCTAGAACCATATTTCAGTGCTTACAGGAACATCAGCATCTGGCCAGAATGATAGAATATTTTCTGGGACAGAAACCCTGCATTTAGTTTTTGGAATAATTTTAAAACAGTATCAAGCATACCCCTGGAAACAGGTTCTCTGATGCTGTGGCCACAGTCAGGGATTCCAGTCGCTTGAATCGTGTTGTCCAAAATACACTCTCCAATTAGCTTCCCATCAGGTTGAGGCATTCCAGGTATTTATTCCGTAAATTTTGTGCTTGTGGGGACTGTTCTCCTGAGATTCTCTGAATTAGAACCACTCTTATTTTCTTTATGCAGTTTTTTCCCGCTCTCATTTAGTAAAGGCTTTTTTTGTCATAGAGTTTTGCTCTTTGGGTTTTTGCTTGCTGCATTTTAAGAACTGAAGGCACTGTAAGTCCTCTCCTGGTACTCCCGTTGATACATTTGTACAGTGCTGAAGTACAGGCTCCATGTTACATCCATACTTGGCTCGTTATCCTCTTATCAAGCTCTTTGCATCCCTTTGTTTATTTGAGGAGACAGGAAGACTGTGTGAAGGCTGCTTAGTCAGGGATATCAGCGTTGTTGGCAGGGGAGTGATTGCCAGTTGAAAAACAAGGCATTATTGCTCATTTTTTCCCTCTTATTAGTTTGATTACATTTGCAAATCAAATCAATCCATCAGACATGATCAGGCCTCGTCCGCATTTTAAGGAATAGTAATCTCCGTCTAATAAGATGCAAATGTGTCACATCGGTAAGTAACCAATAAATCATCGTCTTGTCTTTGGCAATCATTAAATATCAGAACCAACAGTCAATTTTTAGTATTTTCAATTTGCGATATGCCGCTGGAATATAAAGATAGATGGACATAATTACACAAACCAAACACTATTTCAGTTCATTCCAGACAGCAAATTTAGTGGAAGGTATAACTGGCTTGTCATCACACTACATTATTCCTGGCGGTTCATGCAAAGTTCACAGACAAGCTTCAAATGGACATTGCTTTTTTTACTTCCCTTAACAACATTCCCACTACCACCACCAAACTTCAATAAATGACTTGAAATGCTGTAGGACATCACTTCCATCCGCACACAAAAAGACACAGGAAGAGAAACATTTCTGCTTTTCTTAGTGTGGGCACCTTGTGCCTGTATAAGACTGAAGGCCAAAAGTTTCCTAATACTTGCTGCATTGTTCCTCTCTCTGTCTCTTCATTTCTTTTTAGACATTTTAATTTGAAATTTCAGGTTTTCCTCGGGCAGAGTAACTTTTTCACAATTTTTTCACGTTACCTCAGGTTTAGTAATTACAAAACAAGCAAAGACAGACAGTGAGAAGGATAGGCACACCAGCTTCCCTCCCTCTCTCTTCTTATCCCCATCTTTTAGAGGAGTGAAAATTCAAATTGGTTTTCTTTATCCTTTTTTTTTTTTAATTGATTTGGGATTTGGGAAAATTGATTGCCTCGTGTGCATCCCAGGCATTAATTGATACATTTATTGTCTGATTCACAATGTCTTGCTTTCCATTAATGACTCTATTTGTGTACAACAATTTACATGCTTTTCAAGAGAGAAAGAGACATAAGATTACACTCTGGCAGCAGGAGTGGCAAAATAAACCAAAACCTTGTCTTAATCAGCATAGCTTTTACCTGGATGTTTTTGACTGATTTAATAATATAGGGTGCAGGCCCTAAAATTGCAGACCTGCAGGGAGACTGCTAATTTCAACAGGAATTTGGGCCTGTTGGAAATTATATTATTGGGCCTTCTTACAGTGCTGAGTGACATGAGAGAGAGAGTGCAAAATACTGTCTCTCTGCTCCGACACAAGCGGCTATGCGGAAATAAGAAAAGAGGATTTTGTAGGCTTGTGCTGACTTACTGTAGGTTTCCAGCACACCAAAGCCAGACAGTGGGCTTACTGTGCTTGACCTTAAGAAACTTCTTGCCATGAGCTCTGTGCCCTGGGTGGACCTGCTGCTACAGCATCCTGTTGTGTTTGTTTCAGCTAACTTGCTTTGGGAAGCCGAACCTCAGGTGCTTTGGAGTGACTTGTGGAGAGATCCTTTAGCCCCCTCTGTGAGAAGATAGTTTTCACAGTAGCAGTTTGATTTGATTTGGTAAATAAATTAAATGGAAATTAATGAAGAGGCTGTCTAGTGAGCACACATACTTGCTTTGGGTTCCCCATCATGTTGAGCAAAGGGTAGGGAGAGTGGTTGTGAAAATGTGAACATGTAAGTCCTGGGTAGACACTGCATGTTACTCATTCTTGATATCAAAACTCTTGTTCTTTAATGAGGGGAAATTGCAAAGAAATACTTGTAAGCTACACATAATGTTGATTCCACATGCCAGAGATTTAGACAACTTAAAATGTACCATCAATTAACAAATATTTCTTGTTATTTTGAAAAAAAAAGATGTTATTACCTGTATCTATAGATTTTTGTCCTCAAACTGGTGTCAGTCTCTAGCAGCTTTGTGAAAACAAGAGGTTTATGCCAGATCTAAATGAAGCAACTAAGTAATTGTAGCTCTTGTCTTACCAAAGTTTGAGCTTCCTGGCATTTTACATTGATGTATTCCTGGATGTTCCAGACCTCAGTTGCTAGACTGGTGCTGCCAAGTTGTCTTGCAAATGTCTCCCACTTTTGTAATCTCCAGAGACTCTGGTGAGGAAAAGCTGCGCACAGAGGCCATGTGCCTAAGAAGCTCAGCACCAGAACCTTATGTTCTGTCTAACCATTTTACATACTACCATGGTATGTTTAATTTGCTTTTTCATCAAATCAATAATGGGTCTAATTGAAAAAACTGGCAGAACTACATACAGCCTAACTACCAGTGTGAGTGTTTTCAGGAAGTCAGAGACGTTGCACAGCTACACAAGCGACACCTGTGTTAGTGCTGCACCTTTGCTACCGATGTGTACAGAAACAAACATTGCTCAGGTGCAGCACCTGTACCAATTGATCACTATGCTATCAGAATTAATCACCTGGCATTCAGCTCAGAGAATAAAATTTACATCTTAATGTGTGACACTTATTCCAGCACGTACACACATGCACTACTGAAAATTATACTATTCTCTGCTGATGGGAAGTGTGCACCTATTTTTGTATGCCTGGCAGGTCTTGTTCTTAATGTTAATTCCCAAACACTTGGGGTGGGTGCTACATCCTTACAAACAGAAACTTATACAGGATTGTGTAATAAAATAGATTATGGTCCTGGAGTTGCATGTCTCATATCCTGCCCTCTCTCTCGCGAGAAAAAGGGATTTTTGAGGATGTTTAGCGCTTCGCGGAAAATAAGCCGTGTGAAGATAAATAAATAAGTAAAGTTTGGCAGTGTACAAGATTGGATGGCCCAGCAATGGTGCAGGTGCATTGGCTGACAGTGTGGAGGAGCTTGTGTGAGAACAGAACAAACTCCTACTGACAGGAGTGCTCGGTTATGCAAAGTCTGGTCAACATCCATGGGGCTGGCAGAAAGATCCAGGCCAGGTGCACCAACTGCAAGATGAGGATTCCAAAATTCTGATTTTAAAAGGAAGAAATGAGAATTTCAGCTTTATGTTTTGTATAATTGCAGGGCTAGTGGGGTTTTGAAATACGGCAAAGCCTTAGTCATTAGCATAGGGTAATCACCTTTGCTGTTTAAAGAAAAATAATAACAATAGAAGAGGTATTGTACATTGACACATGGAAATATAATGCTTTTCAGGAAATTTTGTGGAGATTTTTTATTATGTGGCTAATTACGTATTTACATGTAATGGCGCTAGCAGAGCCATTACAGTCCATTGGGTAAATAATATGCATTTTAAAAACCATTTATAAATATGTATTTATTTGATGGACCAGAACAGGTTTTTGAAGTCATTCTCATCCACTGAGTAAATAATATATGGATTGCTTTTAAAAATAAATATGTATTTCTCCAATAGACATTCCAGGCAATTGGGTAAGTAATATGCATTTTTCATATATTAAAAAAAAATACATACAAATGTATAGAAATCTGGCCTAAATATGTATCTTCCTGAGCAAAATGACTCAAAAGGTGTCAGGCTTAGCTTTGAAATTTCTGTTTAGAATTGTCAGTCTGTATCACAGCCTAGAGTTAATTAAATGTATTTTATGCATTTTCGTACATACAGTATAATATCAATGTCTGTTTACGGTTTTACAGCGCTGGTGCACTTGACCCTCTTTCTCAGTGCTATAAAGTCAGCACTACATGGTCAAGGTCCTGGTTGTACTTTGCGTTCATCCTAATGCGATGCCAGACACATTCATTTTGTAGGCATAGTCCTGCATCCATAAAAATATATGGGAAGAAAATGGTCACCTTAGTCGGAGCCATCTCAAACTCTGTTGTACTGCTCAGTTTTAACCATAAAAAGCTCTACAAAGTATATTCAACATTTCTGAAAAGTGTATGGAATGGATACAGGAATAAACGGTCTAAAACAGTTAGAAAAGTAGCTTCATGTTTTCTCATACTTTGCCCACTAGCCAACAGTGAGAGATAGACCAAAAGAGCATGAAGAGGAAGTGTTAAAGTTGAGCTCAATCCTCTTCTAAACATTTTAGCCAGTTTATCCCTTCATCCATTTCACATACTTCACAGAAATGTTGAATATACTTTGTAGAGCTTTTTTTGGTTAAAATATTTGTTGTTCTTTTCAGACATTAAAGGAATAAAATAGCATAACGGCCTTGTTGATTTACATATATATATATATATAGTATCTGTATATATTGTAGCTTGCACAGAAAGACTGTCAGACAGAGTGGGATTTTGTGACTACAGAAGAATTACAGAGAGAGACTGTGGAAGATTTGAGAGACCAAATTCTTCGTCATATTCTTCCTGTATAAATGTACCTCATGCTGCCTCTATGCTTCTGACGTCCTCTGTGATACAGTCCTGAAAACTGCTGATGTTAGTAAGTTAGTTAGCTCTTTGACAGGGGTGTATTTGGCAAGTTCCAGCTATAAACGACTTGTGCGCTGTGCAGTCAGGATAGCTAAGCAGGGTTTTGACAGAATAGATGACAAAATTCTCACCCCTTTCCTTCTCAGATCACTGATAGGGCACATAATATCCATAAGGGAAGCCACAGTGAGTGTTGGTTCACCATGAATAAAGATCAACAAGAAACAGACATTTGAAAGCAGATGTCTGGGACAAGAAGAAAGCCAAAGAAACAAGAGATGATCCGGCAGTATTGGCACATGAAAATTTTGATTTAGACCTCTGTAATGCCACATCCTCACAAAGCACAACTGTGCTTTCTGTGGAATCTCCAAAATTACTGACAAATGTGCCTGAATACCTGATGGTAGAGCCCAACACTTGGTGGGTGCAAGAATGTAGAAATAGGGTAAGGATTACAAAATAAAACCCAACTCTAAGCTTTTGAGAGCACTGAGAGCTGCGTAGTAAAAAAAAAAAGTAGGTAAATTAGTGTGCACCAGTTAAGGAGAGGGCATTGCTGGTGGCGCTGTAAACTGACGTACTGGTGCCCAGAAGGAATAAGAGGGTCTGATAGCAGAAGAATGCAAAGAAAATGAGGAAGGCTGAAAGCAACAGTGAGAGAAACATGGTCACATGAAGTATCTCTGGGCATACCTAACGCTTCTCTGTAAAGCACAAAAGTAACTGAGATACTCTTGAGTGCCTGCCTGGTCATTATCAGTCATCACTGTGCTGAGACGCAGATGCAGGAGTATCTCATCATCCTGAACATGAAGGAGGAGAAGGAAGGTGGTGATATTAAAGATCATCTAGGGAAAGGTGTCTGTGCGTTAAAAGATGGGAGAATTGAAATAAAACGGGAAGGTGCTGAGGGATAAGATGGCACAACTGCGGAAGAAAGAGTTTGTATCTCAGTCACTCTGTGGCCATATTGAATATGACTGTTAAATTCTTTGTATAATTAAAAGAGATAGGAGCATTCATACATTTTGTTGCAAATTGATATGATCTTTTTTGTCAGTGATCTGAATAAGATTGTACTATAGTTTTTAATTTAGCAGATTAAGAAGCACAATTAAAATATCATGAAAAAGATCATAATCTAAACCTCTGGGGTTTTTTTGCTTATCCCTGCCAAGTTGATAACAAGAGCCGGTGTATGTAACAATTACCTCCACTACTGTAAATTTACTCTAGTTTGTGGGCTGAAGTGTTAATAAATACCTTGCAGTATTCCAAAGGGAGAAGCTTTCCATCTAATTAATAAAACTGGGAAGAATACCCAGGACACTGAACCATATCTTTCTTATTAGTGTTGGCTTCTACAAAGGAGAATCCCTGCATCTCAACACATTAGTAAATGTCATACTCCTGGGCTGCACAGAGACCTCTTGAAAAACTGCTGATTTGCTGTGGAAAAAAATCACCATAGACTTCAGAAACAATTCAGCTAGGGAATACCAAGTGTAAAAAATCAGTGTAAAGCATGGCATGCATTATAGCAGCTACGATTTGCGCCCCATTCGGTGAATACTGAAAGAGGAAACATACAATTATACCCCTATTTCCCTTCCATTTTTGGTCTGTCCTCATGCTAATATCTTTATCTGTGTCTGAATGTGGTCTTACTGCAGTCAGGGTTTTTTGGAGACTTAGCAAAACCTCTTGTTTATGTGTTCTCTAAAGCAGGTTTCTTAAAAACACTTTCTACTCATATGTAAGATACATGCAGCTGTTCATTAAAAAAAAAAAACAAACCCAAAAATCACTTGAAGAAGGAAAATGTTTTAAACCCAATACTTAAGAGAAAGTCTTTCACAAAATATGTAAAGCTAATTACCTTTTCCTTTGCAGTAATTCATATTTGGCAAAAATAAACTAACTATGCCTCAGCTAGTTCTGTTTCAGGAGTTTAGTTTGCACTAAACTACAAATTAACTTTCTGACATGCACAAAATTCTTTGCTGTGCTTTACTAAATCTTACAGCAATCTTAAATTACGGAATACTGATAGGCATTGTCTGACAGACTAGACATTTACCATAGAGGTTAAAACTTCATGCATTTCATTTGTGAAATAAAAATTGTAAGGTGGTATTTATGTGTTTTCTCACATTATCATCATTATTTTTATTAGATCAATGTAGCAAACTGGTATTACTGCCTCCAGTAGAAATAGAAATAGGAATAACATCTTTGCATTTACTTCCTACTTAAAGTTTTTGCTCTTAAAAATTCTCCTGCTGTGTGTATTTGTAGCTGCTTTTTACTCTACTGATCTGAGTGATGGGGAGGATAAAAAGAGGTAAAGCCACAGAGCTTATCTGTGAGGTTGATGCTAATTTGGCTAAATGAGTCCACCTGATGGAAAGTAGAGGGTAAAAGATCTGCCCGTTTCTTTGTCTACATCCATTCTTCTCAATTTTCCTAGTGCATGTTTTAACAGAGGTTTTCACCAAATTCTGGTAAATTCTTAGAGTATTAGAAGGCAATTTAAAGTTCTGTCCAGGAATTACAGTCTGGTGGTGTTTGTATAGTCCAGTATGTAGATGTTCTAATGTACTGTGTGTGCTTGAACCTTTTGATTTGGGTTCGGTTGGGTTATTTTCCACCATTAAGAATGTTTATGATGCTTCCACATGCACTGCAAGGGATAGATCAGCTCACACCATGTACAGTGAATACCCACCATACGTGCAGTTTCAGTAAAGCATGTTAAAAGCAGATACTGGTCCTTAAAGACCATATATCAAGCATCCTCAGCATTATGCTGGAGGAGCCTGAATCGTGCATTCCCTTGCCTGTCTTTGGGTGCAGCTTTGTTGACCAGTGACCCTTTGTGACTCTGTTCCCTGTTTCAGAAAATACTTCTTTGATCTGACCTGGGTGATTACATTATTATTTTGTCCTTCAGCAAAGACAGTTTTTTATATTAGAAGAAAGGACATATTTAATAAGCAAAGAATACAAGTTAATGAGCAGGTGATCTTTATTCATTTCGGTAGCTTTTAGAATACCCTGGGTTTGCTCAGTACAAATGCGTGCATACACAGGCTTATGCAAACACACACTAATACATGCACCTGCCTGCTTTTGTGGCTGTGATAACACCATGGATCTTCCATATCCATTATTTTCCTCATTCCACAGTAGCAGTACAGCGAGAGCTCAGTTGCTGTGATTTTGAAATTCTTTGCCTAGGGCACATCTCTCTAAGCTCTTCTGTTCTGAGCTCCACTTGTTAGGAGTAGGTTCCAAACACCTCAAAGAAAGCCAGCCCAAATTCGAAGGCTTCAGTTTTTAGGAAACTAGGAACTGAATTCCGTAAGTCATCAAGACACACTCTGCTGTCTTCAGCAGTGATCAGCCTCAGGGGAGGGGACGCAAACCCCATAGTAGGCAAAAGCCTCAGGAAAACTTTTTAAAATTCCTTATGCTTAGAGATTAGATGAAATAAGGAATGAAAATGTCCTTGTCCTCTTAATTTGAATTTGGAGTATTAATACCTGGAGCTATTCTGGCTGTCCATGTAAGCATCGTTTCCCTCTCTGAGTTCTTGGCTTCAGTGACATCCTTTGGCAAGAAGTTCTCCAGTCCAGCTACTCTGTGAATGAAGAATTTCCCTTTGATTTCCGTTGTAAATTTCCTGCATTTTACTGTAGCGATACTTGGTCTGTGTTTTGAGACAGACAGAATAAAAGCTTTATAACTACTTTTTATATAATTATTTTACGTACACATCTACTGCATTCTCTCGTACATCACTATTTTGAGGAAGACAATTCCTGTTTTCTGAGTCTCTTTTCATAAGAATTTTCTTAGGTACTGCTTTACTTTCTCTGAACCTCTTCTAAATCTGTCGTGTTTTCTTTGGAAGGGGCCAAGCTATTCTGTTGATCTATTATAAATCAGAGAGTACTGATGATACTTTTATTTTAACTTCTCTTGCCTTCTGAAGTGCTTTTAGCCTCAGCCACGAGTGTGGCATCAGCTTCACAACTGACCGTGGGCTACTGGAATGGGTAATAATAGATGCAGTTTCCAAGCTAGTGTTTTCACACTCTTCCCTGGACTCTTTCAGGACTGGTCAGGAGCTGCAGCTCTCCATTTCTTTTTCTCACCTAGAGATCATTTAGTCAGCCTTGTCTCACTCTGGAGGGACTAACACTGCATACTCGGAAGGCCTCCAGTCTTAAATTAAAGAGGGCATTGATGGAGGTCACCTCCATAACTAGGACATAAACTACATTCTGGTGTTGCAGGTACCAAGAGCATATATAATCCTCTTGTTTCTTTAACTTGCACTGAATTTTCAAAGTATTTTCATTTTCAGACTGAAAATAAAATAATGTCGGACAATGTTGCATGAAATTGCATCTCTGGTGCTGCCTCCAGTGAAAGCCTATCATCTAACTTCACCTCTGTGCATCTGCTCACGATAATGCATTTAGAAATCAAGGATGGTTGCTTTTTTCAGTCTCAGAAGCAAGTGACCTGGATTCACTTTTAAAAATATGGTTTGCAAACTTGTTGACTAGAATTCTTCTTTTGGAGGATGACTTGATTTGTCCACGTAAATCCTCTTTGTCAAATTTAATAGATGGATAAAGTGACCCCTTGCCTTCCATATAAAAATTCACAGTTCTTAAAAAATATGTAATTTTGTGGGGGAAGTCTTAGAGGGTTTTGCATCTTTAAGAAACCGAACGAATTTCAAACTGAATAAGAGAGACAGAGAGAAGGTTGCCTTTCTGCAAGCCGCCAGCTTTCCCAAGTGCCTCATCCTCTCCCCTCTGTCATCCTGAGGCAATGTGCCTGCATTTGTGTGTAGATTTATAGTTTATCTTTATCTATGGCTTCATCTGTAGGTAGCTATTATAGCCGCCTTGCCTGGATATTGTTTGGGCCTGATAGATCTGTCTGTAGTTCATCAAAGGGGAGCTGAGTGGCTAAAAGCCATTGGGTCCAGCTGAGGATGAAATACGAGCCATCAGCCTTGGTAATGGCTGTAAAATTTCATAATTACACGGCCTTTATTACATTGCATAATGATCCTGAAGCAGTATGGAACAATTAATTAAGATTTTCAACCGTGGCTCTTTCAGAAATTAAAAGGTGCTAGTGGCTGAGAAATGGGGAAGTGTCTTGTCCTAAAAGCATTAGGGATGCTTAAGAAGTACTTCCTGGGTACTTAAAAAAAAAAAAAAAAGGAAAGAAAAAGAAGTAAAGAAAAAAGACGAGAAAAAGAAGATAACTAGTTAAGCAGCTAATGTCAGAGTAAAATTTTTGTACTTGACTGCTTATTCTTAATGTCAAAGCTGGATCTAAAACTCCTGCAATAGTCACTGCCATAAAGTTGTTCCTTTTCTGTTCTGTAAAAATCTTCATGCCTTTTTCCCCCGTGTTCTGTTCTAGCCATTTGTCACATTTATAGAAGTTGAGCTCTGCACATTATGAAATAAATGCATGCCGTGACTCAGGAGGGGGGTCACTTAGCTGCGTATTGGGTGTACTGACCAAGGATTTACTCTTACCCACTTTCTCATGTCTGAGGCCATTGAAATTCTTTGAAGATCTCTGCAGTTTGACAGACATCCCCAAGGAAGATTTTTTTTTTCTTTACTGTTTTGATATTTTTCTTCCTTCCTTTTCATCTTGTAAATGCAGCATGTCAGATATAATATAATATTTTCCATGAGATTGACCTCAGACCTGATCAGAAGTAATTAGATTCCTAAGGTACTGCAAAAGTATCTCACGGATTTCTGATATACGTACTGAAAGAAAAAGTGTTTATATATGTGAAGAGAATAGGCAGGGAGAAATAAGAGGCCTGAAGCTGCGCGTGTGCACATTACCTGTTGTGATCAACTGCTGGGTACGATTCTGAAAGCCAGGAAATTGTGATCCAGGTGGGATGTGGAGTACTCACTGTGCCAGTGGCAGTAAAACCGGTGAAGACAGCAAAAATAACCCTGGTATTCTCCATGTACCATCAAAGCTTTCAGGTCTTTAGGGGAAGGAATCTCCTTTTCACTATGTCTTCCCCTCTCCCTCGAAACTATTTGATTCATGCAAACTCTCAATGTAACTCTTAGGTAGGATAAGCACTGAATGTTACTGTTTTTAAATTGACCAGTCGTCATGTAAGGTCCTATCACTCTAAATATTTGATGAGAAGCTAAGGTCTCTCCAAGGCACCTCTAATAATAAACTTCCTGCGGGAAATTTAGAAGGGATTATGTGTTTCAAGGAGGAGCCGGCTGCTTAAAGTAAATTCTCTTGTTGAGTCATTTATTCCCTTAATAGGAATTTTCTGATCTGCTGTCATTCTTGTTCACACACTGGGTGTCACTGCCTCTAAAACACTTGTCATTCTTTAATGGAAACAAAATAGTCATTGCAGTCAGAGCCGCAATGTCATTCCACTACCCCTTGCTGCGTCGGCAATAGTGAAAATGACAGAGCGGCTCTCAGTAGGGGTAATTAAAATGTAAATATTGATATTTTATTATTTGAAATTACTTTCCAGTGCGGCATTTAATATCTCTCCATCTGTGCGGCTCTGTTTAGCGGTCACTTTAGTGCAGCTCTGGGATGCCAAGCGGCGGCTTGATCCCCGTTATGTCAAAATGCTTGTTGCTGCTTAATTTTGATATCTAATTAAGTGGAAAAGTACAGTCCACACTGTAATCCATGGCATCTTAACCAGCTGCTTGGGTATATTTAGAATTAATCTCCACTATGGAATCATCCTAATGTATGCAATTAAGAGTCTGCCGATGGCTAATTAGGTGTATTAGAATCAGGCAGCTTCCTTTTTTTTTCATTTTCTTTTTTCTGTCTTTTTTTTTTCCGTGTGTGGACTGTTGTAGACTTAAGACACAGCCCCCAGAGATGATCTTAATGGTACATGCACACTCAACTAGGTAAACTAGAAATTTCACATTCATGTAGGAGAATATGTGTCTCTCTTCCCCAAACCAGGGAGACTATAAACATCATTTGAATTTTTTGGCATCTGCAGCACATTAAGAAAATCAACTAACCAGCTGAAAAGTTTTAAAAATTAGGAAGAAGACGGAAGATGTGTAGGACAGTGGTCTGAGCTGTTATTTTCCTTCCACAGAGAGGAAAGGGAATATCCCACAGAGGAGATATTTACCCAGAATTTTGCAGCCTGAAGATTTTGTTTTGGCGATGGAAAGAGATTTTAGGTAGCTCAGCACACACAGGGTTAACAGAGATCTGTTGATTGGATCACAAGCATGGTTGTCTCCGTATGTTAATACATTCCTGTATTGGATTCATATTATTAACATGATTGGGGAATTCCTGGAAACCTGACTTTGCCTGATGGAAAGATGGAGGGAGCAGGGATTGCCACAGCTCTCAGGGAGGAAATGACTAGTGGCTTCCCCAGGGGAGCAAAAGGCAAACAGCAGTGACCCAGCACTCTTTGAGGAAAAGCGCTCTCAAAGCAGACCCGTAGAGGTTACAAATAAAAGGCAACATGTATTAAATGCACAAGAAATCCCTCCTTTCTGTGGAAAAAAAACCCGCAAGTGATACTTCAATCTGGCAAACTTGAAGACCAATGTGCTGGAGAAGCTTGAACTGTAAATTTCTTGATATCCCCAGTCAATATATGCGATTGTTGGGAGGCTGATGGGTACAAAGGTTGAAGCAAGCAGAACCTGAACTAACAGATTGTTGTTACTAATTTAGCAAGCTTCCTCTGTCAAGTTTGTCCTTTTTTTCCCTCCTTTTTTTCTTTTTAGTTTTGTTTAGTTGAGTAAAAATTAAAAAGAAGGAAAAAGGATGGACACTTTTTGTTTAATTATGTGTGATTGTAGTTCCTTTACTGCTAGCTGAACTCTTTGAAGGATCTAGGTAAGGCATACCATACACAGGATATTGCAGATATTATGCTGGCTGTTTTAAGCTGAACTGTATTGCTGTTCTCTAGAACGGATTTTGGAAGAAATTCAGCCCTATTCATTGTACTCTTTATTTTTCATCTATGTTCGCTTTACTAATGACTGAGTGCAGTTTTTATTTTTCCACCTACAAAGCTGGCTTTATTGTACTCATAGTCAAATACATACATCCACAACAGATTGAAGAAGAATTTGGGTGAAATCAATATTTACGTTGAAAATATGATTGATGGGGTTTTTTATAAAGGCTCAGTGAAAAAAAAAACAGGGCCATAAATACAATCCTGCTCCATTTCCTCCTGTGATTTTAGGAGAACACCAAATCATGACATCTGCCTCTGCTATCTTCAATAAGGGGACAAAAAAAAATGCCATATTCTAGCCAAACCATGTTTGAAGGTTAAATTTTAAAGAACTGGAAGAATTAACTTTAAAGAAGCAGATCAGCTCACATATGTAGTGCATTAAAAAGATCACCCTCAGGAATCTGCGAGTTCAAATTGCTGACCTGAAGGAGACTTACAGCTTCATTGGGCCATACTGCACTGCTAGTCTGAATTTTAAAACTTTTTTCATTTTCCATGTCTTAGAATTCAGAACCTCACTGCAGAGAGGTAATGCACCAGGAGTGCTGTCTTACACAGAGAAGGAAAAAAAAGGGATGAAAAAAAAAAAAAGCAGTTTCCTGGAACACACTTAGCAAGTGTTTCTCTGTTCTCAGAGCACCTGGTGATAAAGCAAAATACAAGTGTTCCATCTTACGTCTTTCTAATGTAAGGTTGGTGTGAGTTTGCAGTAAAGCTGTTTAAAATTGTGGAAGTTCCAGTGGTAAAATCAGCCCAAAGGGAAAATTGGGTATTAATCTGTTTAACGCCATTGTCTTACATTTTCCTTCTTCTTGGTGAATACTGAGATAATAAGGTGTGAAATTAAAATTAATGGAAATAAAGAGTACAATACTTTAAACAATGTGTTTCCAAAAATGCCATTGTAAAGTGCTCCATACATGGAGGTCTTACCAACTCTGTTCTGAAGCAAGGGCAACTCACTAGTTTTTTTTATCTTTAGTGGTTCACTGCAGAGTGTTAGCAACTGGTTATGTGAAGTCAGGAAGATATCCTCAATCAGTCCAATTTTCTAGCTCCTTTTAATTACTAATGCTGAAGAAGCAGCTCACAAGAACTTGCACTTTAACTAGAAATAAGAAATTTAAAAGTAGCTCCCTGGAAGTATTTGGGTGGTTAGAGAGGGGTGTCTCTGATTTCAGTACTGAAATCAGTTCAAACTGTAGTGGGTTACATCTCCCTATGTGCAGCTGACCCTGGGAAGAAATGACAGGCTCAGATTGCTCCTGTTTAGTGTTATCATGTAAGGTTTCACAGGGTAAAAGACGAACCAGAAATATTCCTAACTGGTATTTAAATTACATTAACACCTTTTTGTATAGCTTGAGTGAAAGGTCACGCTAGACAAGCAGCATCTCCACTGTTTGTAAATGTCTAATTTGCTGCTTTTAAATTGCTGTGAACTTCACTTACTTAGTCCCGCTGAATGAATCCAGTGTTGCAAATACTTCTGACAAGCGAATATTTGCTTAGCGAGAATCCATTGTTCATAATGGATTGAGAGGGACATGCAGTGTGAATGCATTTTTATTGCCATGCCATCTCTCTGCTGTTGTTTCAGGGAGATGAAAGTAGCGTTGTGATAACAGCCCCAGGTTTCTTAGTGCTCTGTGTGGCATTTCCCATCCTCCTGGTAGGTGTTGGTGAAAAAGTGCTTATCACAGGCATTTTTCCCATGTTATAAAATATATTAAAAAAACCCCGTATATTTTATAAGAATTTGGACAGCAAGAGTTAGGAATACAAACACATTTAAAGAAAACGCGAGGAAAGTGCACAAGCTGTGCTGGAAACATCCCAGCACTCACCAAATGTAATTTTTCTCTTTTTTTTTTTCCTTTTTTTTTTCCCTTTTTTTTTTTTTTTTTTTTTCTACCTATTTTTTTTTCTTTTTTTTTTTAATTCGAGGCATAGTGACTCCTGGGCACCTCTGTGTGTGCAGCCCGAGCTGCCCTCTCCCAGGGCCGCACCGATAACAGATGGCAGTCGCATCTTGTCGCGCCGCTCATAACAGAGCCCCGGTGCTGCCTTTGCAGTGCTCCGCTGTGGTGGCAGGAGGAGAGGGGAGGCTGCACAGCAAAGCAGCGCCCGGGAAGGGCGGTGCTCTCACTGTGCAAAACTCACTGGATGGAATCAATTTCTTAAGCTTACCTCTAATTGCAGAACCTCAGTTCCAAAGAGCGTGGAAGCTGAATACAGCAAACAGCATAAATTGAGCGTTTGGTTGTATTTCTGGTCACTTGGAGTTCGTGCTTTTGGAACTTGATTTTTCGTTTTCAAGTCTGGGCAAATAGCTGCATTTTTTATTTTGTGAGATGACACATTTCATGTGAAAATTCTCGGTCTGACTTCAATTTCAGCTTGTTATGGCATCCTGTGCAATTATTAGCCTTTGACTAGGGGCTCCAGAAGCAAAGGGGTTTAAAAAAAACCCAAACCAAACCTGAAATAATGGATTCACTCTGGCATAATGAGTTGTATCTGTTTCTGTTCCAGCTTTCATGAAATTTCATCCATAATCTGGAAAATATGTTTGGTGATTAGCGAGAGCACTCTCCTTCTGTTTAGTGGTTTTCAAAACCACTGAAATGTTTGTGGGTCTTAGTACGTGTTTTTAGACCACACAGTTCTTTGAAATGTAATTAAATCCATTTTTTCTTGAATTAATATAATAAAAAGGATCTCTTAATTCAGATCTATGTGGGAGATTCAGCCCTACGTGTAGCCTAAAAAAATGAATTATGCCATCCTCTTCCTTGGATTTTTGAGAGAATAATAGTAAAGGGCAGTCAGGCTGTGAAGATTTCCTTCAGCAAATGCTATGATCATGTCTAGAAAACATTACATAGCCCTAGCAGAAATTTCACTGTTGAAATTTCCCTGGCCTTTGTTTACATCCCTGGAAGGCAGCTGAAGTTGCTGGATGGATCCAAGCGCTTGTCTGAGTGTGTGCCAGGAAGGGAGAGGAGGGCAGAGTGACAGCTGTACATCCGAGAGTGCACTGGACACAAGTCTGATCTTGAAATGGAGGTTCTTTACATTCACCTCAGTGCAGCCAGGATGAGCCTTTGGTCCGCTGTTGGTTATTTGACCGTGAGGCCACGCACTCTCTAAATAAAGTAATCCAAGCTAAAAGAAAAAAAATTTTTATTAAACTATTTACAGTATCAGTTTGTTCTTTTGGCAGTGATGACTATACATTATTTTTGAAATGAAAAAAGACCTGTGCTGGAAATATCAGTACCCATAAAACATTTAGAAAGAAGTTAATCTATCAAAATTAAGTGTAAATAATTTAAAAATCCAACTCTTGATATTTCAACTGTGTAAATGTATTGAATCTGCAACACGCTAGTGAACATGTCATTTTCAAGCGCAGCTTTGATTATTAAAAATGTAAATGAAGATATTTGAAGTACAAACCAGGGCGAGCAAGAGAAATATTTTGCTCATAAAGATAACAATCACACAAACAACCGGTAAAATAAATGGGAGGCAGTAATCAGAAAAGGCAAGCAACTCCCAGATTTGCCAGCAATTTCGTACCTGGTTTGATCAAATATTCATATTTCTAAACAGAGGGGAAGGGAAATTCATTCCCTGCAAAGTGAAATAAACTTCAGGATTTAAGTCTGAGTAGCCTGATTGAGACATAGCATCAAATGCTTACAGATGAAAACAATGGTAAGTCCAGCCACTGTCTTTTTTTTTCGGCCAGCAGTTCTCGAAGTGCTGTGTGCAAGGCACAGATCTTACTTTGGCACTTGACCATCTGCAGCTGCTTCACTCTGGCCCCTAGTGAGTTAGTGTCCATGAAGTCCATCTTAATGAAGTAGAGGAAAGGGTCTTGAGGAATATAAAAGATTTACCCTGCTTAGCATGGAGCTGTGTGCAATGTGAAATAGAGAGCAAGTGGTGCATGTGCTGATATTTGAAAAGATCTGTGGTTTAAACAGCCCTGTTGAAGAGGCTGTGAACTGTGTTTGGAGCTGGCTTGGAGTGCTGAGCACTGCAGAGTGCAGTCAGCTCGATGCCTCTTGTTCCTGTAATAAAAATGCTAAGGCCTTTTTACCTATTTATGGCTGCTTCCTTTGAGCTTTGGGTTTACTGGTATGCAAAAGGAAAAAAAAACAAGCATATGTTCAGTTGCTCAATCAACCTTTTCTCAATCCACACTCAGTGATCTCAGTGAGTCATTACGGCATAATTACAATATGAGTGTGATACACTGTTTGTAGAAAAGTATCTATTTTTAGCAGAAGAAACACTACAGTCCCTGAAAGGAGGAGAAAGGGAAAAAAGGAAGAAAATCTGTAACCAGCAAATCAGTGCTATTGTTAACTGATTTTACGAGACACCCCGTAGATTTACAATGCTTGCACTCAGCCACATGCAAACCACACTGAACAGAATGCCTACCAGGGGTTAAATTCATATGCCTGCGCTGCAGCCTATTTCTGTCAACACTCAGCTCAGGAAATAAACATTTATGCTTTCTGAAATGAAAGTGTATTTTTGAAGACTAGCCGTCAGATATTTTTTGCCCTTCACACTTTCAAATGCTTAGCCTTTTTTGTAAGTTGACTGCAAAGTGCATCAGTTTGCTAGGCAAAAAGAAAAAAAAAATTTTGACAAGTGCCCATGGCATCACTGTCAAGCACACGAGCGTCTAGTAGAAGATGGCAGGAGGGTTGGCACAAAACATGCTTCCTTCAAGCTTCTTACCTCAGGGGTACCTGACTCTTGAGAAGCCTTTCAATCCTTCCAAATGACGTTATTGCAGGCTGTCGTCTGGTTTATTTGGAGTGTGCTGCGTCGCAGATAAACATGCTATTTAACTGCAGGTCAAGGTACAGAGCCATCCTGCCAGCAAACGCCTGAGATGCATCAGCTGGCACTGACTTGGGGAGGGAGATGGAGAGAGATCAAAGTTGTCATCAGTATGGTACATGCTAAAGGGGGAGAAAGGTGCACAGCGTTATATTTTAAAATGTTATTACACCGTTCTGCATTGAAAGCGGTGACCTGCAAGACTAAAGGATTAAGGACCCACACAATGCATGACGAAGTTCCAAACAACACCATCATGCAGCATCTCAGGGTGGTTTGGACAGAGCTTGGAGATGTGACTGGAGAGGCCAACACTGGTCAGAAGGCTGGAATGGTCCAAATTGGATAATTTTGAAAAAATAGTTACAATTTAATATAGAAAGTATCCCCTTGTCAGAGAACATGGTTGATCTGGGGGATTCATATAACAAAAGCTCACAGACTCAGAGTTTGGCATGAAATAAGTATAACCTTCTCCGAACAATTACAAATAAATCTCTGTATACAAATATATAAGCCTGTGTCATCTATTATTTTAACTGTGACTTGTTGAACACATAGTAAAAGGGCATTGCTGTGATACAAGAGACATGCCGGATGCTTTCACATTTTCTGAAAAATCAAAACAAAACAAAAACAGATTAATTACAACTTGATTCAGCTTTGCATTCCCATGAGGGATGCCTTTAAAAGTTAAAACATGCTTTCACTGAACAGGCTTTCAAGGGAAAGTTACTTCGATCAGGAACAAAATAGTCATGTTAATTTGATTTATTATTGAAGAGCGGAACAGCATGGTTTATATTTGCCAGTTTTTCTATAATGTAAAAAATTTCTTTTGATCTTTTATGTGTCACATAAAAACAACTGGTATATTTACTGCTCCAGAATGCAGATTTTTCAAGAGTGCAGTACAATAAATTATATCAACATCCCATTTTTCCCCCTCACAGGGCATATGTAATTTTCTTTGACTGTAGCACACAATAAATGTTATTGAAACATAGCATTATTTATTTTTTAAAAAATAAAATCAATGCCAGCAGACCTGTATGAAAATAGATAAGTGAATAAAAGAATGAAGTTGAGGAGTTTTCAGGGGAAGAAAAAGAATAGAGAAAAATTTCAGGTTAAACTTTTTTAATCAAAACTGATTTTATTGCCTTTTGCTTAATTAAATCTCTCAGAACTGTGTGAAACATTGTTATACCTGAAAAATTGTTAATTTGTAAATCACAGGGACAAAAGGGCTCCACTGCAACTTTAAAGTTTCTATGCACGTAAATGTCAATAGAGTGCCTTCTCCATCATCAGCACTAAATTCACATTGATGCCTCTTTTCTTCTCTGTATTGATCCTTCCATGAGAACGTAGATTTGTATCTGTTAATTAATGCGTCCTGAAACAGCGTTTGTATTAATCAGGCAGATAAGAAAAATTGGATGCCTGCACCCTCATGACAACCGTAAAAGTGCTGGCCCTGATAAAATCGTGGATGGACCTCAATAAAAAAGTTCCTCCTTCCACTCAATAAACTAATCATCCTGCTTTTAATTATTCGGCAGAAAGATGTGTGGAGATTGGAGAATGTGTAAATCTATTTACTAACAGCAGTGTCTGGGAGGGAGAATGGGGCTGTCACAGGACGGTGCTGCAGGCTACATTCTCTGTCCATCTGCTGCTGCAGAAAAACTGGTTCTTGAAAGCCGGCAAGGAGCAGAAATGTTGGAGCTAATTGAAATCATGAATTCCTCCCTATAACCTTTGAAATGATTATTTCTTCTCCATTTCCCTCGTATTTATTTTAATCACAGACGTGTTATTTTCCATTGTCACATCTTTGAGGGTTTCGTGTTGTTGTTGGATTAGGTTTTTGTTGTTGTTGCTTTTTTTTAAGGCAGAGAGCTACAGTTCTATCACAAGACTCAAAAGACAGTAAGAGAAAATGAAAACAAATAAGGAGGGAGAGAAAAATGAGAGAGAGAGCACATGCAGCCAGTTTTATGTTTCATTTTTTATGGATGCCTGGTGGTTTGGATGTGGGCTTTTCTTTTTTATTGTATTAGTTTTGCTGCTTAGTGCTTATAGAGAAAATCTTGTTTGGAGTAGATGCCTTGCAGATTTGCTAGTTTATGATATATTCTTGCATGACTGTAACTCTCGACTTTAAAAACAGAAAAACGCATTTAAGTGTAATTGAATGCCAAAAAGAATGTTCGTACAGCAGGAACCCTGTCAGAGGACATGTAAGCAACTCCATAAACAACTAAATGAAAGCCTCAGACATGTCTTAAGACCCTTTAAGAAAAGCTTGACTAATCCCCTTTGATGATTTTATTAAGTACTTGTGGTTGATGGTGCCAACTGGCAAACTGCTGCATTTCACCAACAGGCCAGAAAAATCACTTCCTCTCCCATATTGTTTTCTAGCACCTAATGTGATTGGGATATTAGCAATTTGATATAATAAATTAACAGGTACTGTAAACAAGAGTCTGAAAAGGTAAGACAGTAAAGATGTTTGCCCTTAGTGATCCTATTAGGAAAGACAGAAGGCGGGGGGGGGGGGGAAAAGCAAAAGTTAAATTCATTAAGAGGCATTTAATAAATTTTTGGTTGCCCTCGCAAAAAGGATAGTGTGACTGCTGTTCAGTTGGCACTTCAGTGTGCCACCCTGTTATTTCAACAAGTGTAGTAGTGGCAGGAACCAGATTGTGGATGTGATTAGTGTCTTTTCTGAGAAGGGTGGGTGTTACTTTTCTCTTCCCTAAAGTTAAAATTCAAAGAGAATTTTTCTCTATTTCATCATTACCTTAATTCTATTAAAACATCAAATCTTCCCTTTTAATAAAGTTTTCTTTTTTTCCTTCTAAATTATCCTGGGATTATGGTAGTGATGGATAGAGTCAGCAGATGCCTGTTTCACAGCGTTAGGTTTTTACAACTAAGCCCAAGTGTTTCAGAACAAGGAAGATATCATACATACCACAGATTGTCACTGCAGTACCCCACGAATTAATATGATTTTACAGGAAGAGTCTGCAAATTCCTGCTTGTTTAAAACTTTGGTTTTGATCAGAAAACGTTTGATTTTATGTTGATTTACTTTTCTGTAGTAGGATGGGGAGGAGACACACAAAAGCAGAGGGGAGAATAATAGAATGCTTGCATGTTTTATCACAATGTATATAAAATTAAATCAAAAAAAGCATCAGATTTCCAAGTGTGCTTCATATTTTTCCTGTATTTTTTTTTTTCCTATTCAGGATTCTCCACTTTGTCTCTAGCTGACCAGATGAGCCTTCTGCAGAGTGCTTGGATGGAGATCTTGATTCTCGGTGTTGTATACCGGTCACTTTCCTTTGAGGATGAGCTCGTGTATGCTGAAGATTATATTATGGATGAAGACCAGTCCAAATTGGCAGGCCTTCTTGACCTTAACAATGCCATACTGCAGTTGGTAAAGAAATACAAGAGCATGAAGCTGGAGAAAGAAGAATTTGTCACCCTCAAAGCTATAGCACTTGCTAATTCAGGTTGGCAGAGTGGCATGGCAGTTGCTACATTTTTAATGTGTCATTTTCTTTCTTTCTTTCTTTTCTTTTTTTCTTACTTTCTTCTAAAATATTTTCTGTGTGCTTGTTTAAAACAGGATTTTAGGAAATTGCTAATCAGACTTTAACTAACTTTGTTGACTAAAAGGCAGCAAACAAAGCAGTTCAAACTAAGAACAACTTCCTGGTTCAAAGTAATTGTGGAATATGTTCCTAAGGGAGAATATTCCACTGTATGATTTGGAGAGTGTTTTACAGGCAGAGATCCCTTCAAATGAATATAGATGTTGTTCTCCTAAATCCATTTCATAATCCAGACAAGTCTAATAATTGCAATTAAAGCAAAAGAAAGGATGCTGGAGAATATGCTATATATTTTCTCTTTAAAGGCAGCTACTGGTTAATTTGATAGACTGAATTCAGGATATGGGAGGAGGGAGGCAATCCGTACTGAATTTCACAAGGACCACACCTTACCTTGCGGATCCTTTGCGTTTATGAGAGGGCTTCTGCAAAAAATTATTACCTGTGCAGCAAGAGTTAAAAAAATCTCAGAAAGAATTTTTTTTTCTGCATTTGAATTTAAAAGTGCTGAAGCAGTGAATACTGTCAGATAAGTAAAAATCGTTTGTGCTTTGTTGTTTTTCTTTTTGTGTCTCCTTAATGCTTTATTGTGGTCTTAAGTCCCTTTTAGCATTTGCATAAAGTTCACGATAGATCCCTCTTTAATGACGTGCCGATCATTAGATACCTGTGTGTCAATAACATGCTCTGATGCTATGTTCCATTGACAGTCACACCGTGCCCCTCCATCTGCTTTTGTTTTGACCCTATCTTTGAACTTTATCTTGGTTGCTGGCCAGTAGTTTTCCCTTTAATTACAAGAAGGAAACTGTCAATAAAATCTGTTAAATGGGATGCAATGAGTGGCTTGAATGGGCGGACGGCTATTTGTTCAAATTCTGCAGCATTCAAGGTATTGACAGTTTGTTTTCTGGGGCCATATGTGACGATCAATCTCAGGCTGGGCTCAGCCGCGCTGAAAAATGAAAAACCAGATTGCTTTTGCTTACTTGTGGATGACGACTTGTGATTTGGCGCGGTCCTGGTGAGATGAGACCTTCTGCCCAAATTGCCCCCCTGAGAGCCAGGACGCGTGACTGTTTTTAGAAATAATTTTTTAATTGATTTTGTAATTAACAGTTCATCTACAATATTGATGCATGAATCCTCAGATTGATAGGAGGGAAATTGTTTTCAACAATGAAGTTGTACTTTCCTATTTATCTTTGTAATGTGATTTAGCACTCTGCATTTTTAATTGGAAATATAATTCAAAAACATGCAAAGCCAAAATGCTTATTAGTTTCTTTGTAAAATATTCTCCACCCCACTAACTCTGCCCTTAATTTTAGAATATTATCTTATTCCAGCTTAAACAAAATGCTGAAATGCCTCTCAAAGATCAAAATTATTCTTAATTGAAGATTTATTTATAATTTTTGACCATTGTAAATAGACACTTGAGGATGCTTTGCAGCTCCAGGAAGGTTATTTCTCAAAATTGGTCATGCTTAATGATCAGAGCAAGAAAGTTATCTGCAATTAGGAGTCTAAATGGAGAAGGGCTTTTGTATTTATTTAAATTCTGTAATTCAAAGACTGAATTGGAAATAGTTCTGCAGTTTACTTGACAAAAAGGATGATGGCTACAATATAGGGATATGATGTTAAATACCACTCACACCTTCCCCCCCCACCCCCCCCCA
>VZTF01003267.1:1658152-1697648 GCA_013397755.1 Cnemophilus loriae
GCAGTGTTTAAGTAATAATAAAAAATAACTGCTGCCAAAAAAAAGTTTAGTCATACACTGTGCATAGAGTGTATCAAAATCATCTGTAGCTTCATTAACTTCACTGGAAATTACAACCAGGATAATGTCAGAGATAAATACAGTTCAGCATACTAAAATTCAGGGCACATTGAAGTGAAAACATTTCCTTCCCTCATCTTAAAAGGAATAAAATTGCTGTCTTAAAATGAAACTGTTGCAAGGAGGAGTTAAAAAGTGGCACAGCCATTCCACTTCCCTTTCAACAGAGCCTTTCCGCTGCTGACATTCGGCATTTCAGCTTCAGGTTGTGTATGCAGCAGATACTAAACTTCTACCAGCTGTAGCTACACTAACCTGTAGGTGCAAAATAGCACGTGCAGAATTATAGCTCATCAGTGGATATCAGACCCTTAGTGTTTCAATTTACAAATGCTGCTAAAATTAAAAATAAAATTTAAGTTGGATTATTTTTTTTTCTTTTTTTTAGTAGACAAGAGCAGAATAGCTTATTTTCGTATAACTAGGAACTTGGTTAATGAAAATGCAGCTATATTAAAAAAACCAAAATGCCATTAGAAAATCAACCTGTAGCAATTCACATTTTAATATATTTTATTGCTACTTCTGCTTTCTTCCACTGTTTATTTTTCCAGTTTAAAATAAATTAGCCTTTTATAGCTGTGGAGAGTATAATAAGAAATCTTGGGTGTTTCAGACATTTTTGCCATATCCACACTTCTAGAAAGATTCCCAGGTTGACTCTACTGTAAACAGTAGACAAAGATGGTTTTATAGCTCCATATCTGTGTTAGTGATTTATGATACAGTGTCATAGTACTTTCACTGCTGGTGTTTGGAAGCAGGAAAAAGAAATTGTGGATTGTCTTCATATCGATTGTATTTTGTTTGAATAAATACCACAAGCTTTGTTTTGGCCAACAAATCTCAGTAGTGTGAGCATTAAAACACAGCCTTTTCTTTAGGTCTACGCAGCCCATTTGTGCAGTGCCGGATCTGAGATAATCCTGCCATTTAGTCCCTAAAAGGTGGGGAGGAGTAGCAGTTTTTCAGGGAGATTCTCTGACAGCCACTATCAAATGTTTCCTGTGCAGGGCTGGCAGTGCCACACCACTTCCATAAATTTCCAGAAATGCGAGGTGTGGCAATGTTGTAGATTGTCACTGATTTCAAACTGAGTGCATATAGACCCTGGGAAGTTTAAATACATATGTAAGAGCACAATACTGAAATGTATAGACATTTCAGTCCTGCGTACGTTAAGTCTGTGCAGGCATGATTTCAACAGTTACATTTAATATGTATATATGGAATTTATCAGGTTAGATTTAAGCATCTGCATTGATTTGATAGTAATTAACATAGCCTTTATACTTCAGCTCCAGAGAAGTCACTCTTCCCTTGGCATTGTCCTTGTCCTGCCGGTATCACGAGTTCCTCCCTTCTTTCGCTGCCTTATGCACACAAAAGCCAGGAGGTACCTGGAAGCTGCGGGACGCGGCTGCCCCGTGTTCCGCCTCACACCGCCCAAATGAGGCGAGCTGGCACCAATGAGCACTTTGTTTACCCACGCAGAAAATCAACTTTGAATGGTTTCCAAAACATGCATGTACCAATTACTTCCTCGTGTGTAAGGGAAGGTGAAATATTTACAAAATATGCTCGAAGTGTACACAAGCGCAGGCACGTGCACGGGAACACTCTGGCACGGGAGAGGTGAGCTGCTCATGTGCTAGGACGTGTTCCCATGGATCGATTAGGGTAATACTAAACAGGGAGTTGCAGGTGAGCAGTTTTTTGAAATTGCCTAATCGGTAAGGACTAAATTGGGCCTGCAGGCCAAATGTTGCAGAAGAGCTTAGGAGTCACAACTGAGACCAGAGTTTTAAGAGAAGCTCAGTTCCCATCTAAGACCTAACATAAGGAACTGGAGTGTCAAAATATATCAGCACATTTGAAAATATGATCTGTGTGCATCTGCTTAATAGGCTGCTGGCATCTTCAAAAACCTGACCCAAATGTGGATGCTAGGCACTTAAAAGTACAGTCCTATGCGCTGTTGAAAATATAATTTTAAATGCTGATACTGGCTGTGTAGCCTATACCACAAGAAGGAGAAAAGGACTTCTGCTCACTGTCACATTTCTAGTCTTTGATATTAACTCTCCTTAAAAAAAAAAAATAAAATTGCCCTTTCAGTACTGAAGGAGTGTAAACCAAAAAGTATCTTGTGCATTTTAGCATAATGAAGTGCAGATCAATATTGGTGCCAGTAAAGTTACACTATCATCTCATCCTGTTAAAAAATTAGTAAGTTCTTATAAGTTTTTTAGCTTTCCAGACACAGTGTACTCAGAGCACTAGGCTATCACCATTATATGATATTATCATAATAGAAACTAATTGATAGAGCCCAGTAAATCACTTACTCCACAGGACATCATCTTTATTCCCAGTGCATGTCACAACATGCTATATTTCATTTCTAATAATGTCCATTTCTTCATTTTGTTTTATATAGTCATCTTGTTAATGTTAGAATTCATGATTAAGACATATCTATCTTGACTGGGCATATATGTATATATACACACACACAGCTGTGTTTTAAGGGCGTGTTATCAGTTTTTATTTTGACAAATATAAATAGCAAGGTCTTAACTCTTTCATGTAGTTTTGTATAGAGAGTAGTACAGCACAGAAACAAATTTTTAGAAGAGGAAGTCACCACTATAGTCAAAGTTACCATGTTGCTTGAAAACAGTTTATTCCTCATATTCCATTTTCATGTAATCAAATAGATGACACCCACAATTCTTAGAGAAAATAACTAACTCTGTTACCATTTGCTTCATGTTAGCATTAGGAAATGGCAGCAGAGTTAATCAGTGGTTAATTAATGGTTAATCAGTGGTTAATCCTATTTTTTTTCTCTTTTTTTCTGGAAGCTACTGTAGTAGCTGAGTAACTTGGAGCTATTCCTCAGGGAATAGGGAATAGGGAATAAGCAGATAGAAGTTACATGTTAGTAGCCTGAGACTCATAAAGGGCAAGAAGCAAGGCCAAACTTAGTTGCCTTCAATGGTAATTGGGGTAATTTCTTATATCTTATAGTGAATTAAAAGTACTTTGAAGCTTTCATTCAGAAAAATTTTCTTTTAGTTGGTGTTTCATCCCCCAGCACTATCATTCAAGTTCCCTTTTTCCAGGCTTTTATTAGCCTTATGGTGTAGGGTCTTGAACCAGTTCATAGTATGTTGTTTGTTCTGCTTTGCAGGAAATATTCCTGCATTTATTGTCCTCACTACCTCTCCTAGTGGAAAGTAAGCCATTTCAAGAATAAAAAAGAAAATGTTGGTTTACTGTGTTCTAACTTTCTTGTGCCAGTGGTTTTAGTTCACTGCTAATCCAGTTAGTCCCTGAAATAAAGTCCCCGTTCTGTGAAGTGATTTCTTTTCTTACTACGCCTTCATTTCCTACGGTGTTTTAAAAACCGTTTTCAGGCTTCAGTTTTCATCTCTTCTGAAAAGTAGGCCAAACCAGGGCAATCCAGACTAAGGCCTCGTTCACTAAAATCAATCACACAAGCCTTTGTTTTGTGTTTTCGGTTTTCACTGCCTATAATTCCTGTGGACAAGGAATTCTTAATTTATTCCTCTTTTATTTTCAGCATCTATTCTGATTGAAGTGTCTGCTTCCAACAGAATACTCCAGATGTCAGACCATTTTTGCCATATTCTTTTGTAAGGGAAAATATTCTGTTTGCCTCTGTGCTTGTCTCCTAGCCTAACCATGCAGATCCCAGCAAACAGTTCTGCTCAGGAAAGACAGCCAGGTGGTCAAAATGAAGTATATTTGTTTACCCAGCACAGGGAAGACCAAAGTATCTGGGGCAATTTCCGCTCTAGATGGAAAAAGGGCAGGAATTCTTGCTGGGTGAGGGAACCAAGAAACTAGTTTGATTTGCTGTTGGCAGTTTCCATGGGTTGCTTCTATCTTAAGCAATATGCTTTTTAAAGTGTCACTGTGTCGTGTTTCTCATAAAAATACACAGAAACACAATGTGGGCAAGCATTTTGTGTCCATGTGCAAATCTGGCACGTTTCAGGGGGAGAGGAATGGGCTCTGTAGTTCTGAGAACAGTTCACCCATTAATAAACACTGCAGTGGGTTTTGTAGTGTTTTTGGATTGGCAGTGCAATCTAGATAAAAAAATCTCTTTTATTTGAGACATAACGAGGATTAGGATTTTTTTCATCCTTACGTAAAGCAAAAACCATTTTGCTTTTTGTCCTTCATCTTCATCCCATCCAATTCTTCCAGGATCCTACGCCTTCTAAAGCAGAAGTTCCAGACTGAGTTTGTGAACTGCTCAGCTATACAGGAGCAGAAACATTACAGCAGTTGCTGTATTTGAAGTGCTTGTTGGTGTCTACCTCTCCAGTGTGGTTTACCAGCATCTTAATGTGTGTATTCACTGCTGCATGCTCCCTGCTGCTTGATTCACTGTCCTATTTTCTTTTTGCTGTCTGAATTTCCTGACATGAAGAAACACTTCATTTAAGACCCCTGGTTTTCTTCTACTTCTTAGTGATGTTATATAAAAAATACATAGATACCAGCCTTTAACTTTCCTCAAAGCGGGGTTTTAAGAGGTTTCCTTGCTCTTAGTTCAGGTGCTTTCCAATCTTTAGCTAGTTGTCACCCTTTGTGATGTGTTCTAAATGATTCCTGGGTGGCTGGATGTTTGTTTGCTGCATTTGAGATGAAGCTTGAATTTTAAATGAGGTAGATTGTAATCTGAGTTTCTGTCTGGACCTTGCGGTGTTTTTCTTGAATGAGAACTCCGGTTTTCTCCTATTTCTGTGCAATGATCTGATCAATCAACTGATCAGAAGAGGTACAATTCTATTTTCCCATCTTGTGATGGTGATAGAAAGCATTTGCAAGGATAGAATGAGATTCTCCAAGCAGAGCTCAATGAGTCCACGTCCTCATTTGTTGATCTCAGTCTCTCCCGTGGCAGCTTTGATCAGGAACAACTTTTTCCCTGCCAGTGAAATCCCATGTTCTCAGCAGTTGTATCAACAAGTCTTGTGTTTGTCTGTCTTCAGTTTCACCAGCCTGGGATCATGTTTTTGCAGGGTATTTACCATCAAATTCTTTCTTTCAAATGACTCTTTGAAATTACCCTGTTTAATTTCATTGTTTATATAGGCGCTGATTTTTAAGTGTATTACATCAGGGTATAGGTTTCCTCTGGATATTACCTGTGTGGGATGTAATTGTAAATTATTCAGGCTGCCTGCAAAGCCTCTTAAAAAAAACCCTAAACCAACCCATAAACAAAAGGGTTTTTCGTGGTATAGGAAGAACATTCAAACTCACTCATAATTCAGTTTCATATTTTCTGTGGAATTCTTCCTTCATTTCTAGATTGTCACACAAATTGTCTGTGTTTCCTTAAATTATAGTGGTTCTTGATGACATCGCTGAGGATTGGGTTTATCCCAATACATGAGCAATATTTAGCAATGAGTTAGCCTGCTCTGAATTCACTTCTACATCTGCCAGTCTGTAGTTACTGAAAAGATTTCTCTCTTTTGTTTTTCCTCCTCTTTTCCCCTTGGCTAGTTCAGCATTTTCAACCATTTTCCTTATTTTCAAAGGCTTACACCTGAGGGATTAAGATCTACATTCGTTTAATATCAGGAATAAAGTGGAAGTTCCAGACTGCAAGGCTAAAACTTGAAGAAAGATTTTTGTAGAGATTAATATTTTCCTGAGCAATCTGCAAGCTGAATCATGGTCTAATTAAATAGTACAGATTTATTGAGTTTGCATTTAAACATTGGCAGACCCTCGAATGAGTAAAGCTGAAATGAGTTTGAATCTTTTCTGTAAATGGGGAGTTAAATTATCATAGTAATTTGATTACATAATTTTTAAATCTTTCAAGCTAAATCACCATTTTAAAAGAACAGTTTGAAGTCGTAATCACCACTGCAAGTGCCCATCTCTCTGCTGGTTTTTCTTATCCCATTTCTTGTGACCAAATCTGTTTCGCAAGGCACAGCTTCCTGAACTGCTCCATGAACCACCACTTGGGGGTGGAGAGCAGGCTGGGCACATTCTTCAGCTACTAAATTAATTTCAAAGACAGCAATAAATACATGAAATGCTTTAGTGCTATTACTTCTCCATGTAAATAAGTGCCCTGTTTACCAGAGGGATGGTACACACTCACCCCTGCAAGGAGAGGGTAAGAGCCCTTGGTTTTGGATGTTGTCCACACAGTGGAAGAATTTGAGAGTAATTTCGAATGTAATAGCTGTGTCAGAGGGCAGGTTTTGATTCCTTGCTGGGGGCTGTTCTCTTCTTCTTGTCCTTCCTCACTCACTTTCATTGTAAGTAATATGTAGAGTGTAGATATTCCTAATGCTGCAGGCCAGATTTCTCTCCAAACTGCAGAGTTAAACACCGCAAGTTTCACCTCTGTGTGAAAAATACATTTAGTCTGGACTCCATCCATCTTTTTTCAAACTTATGGTCACTGTTACAAATACTGATTCTGGGGAGAACCAGACCAGTTGTGTAAAGGGTTAAAAACTAAACCTTTATAGTCACATTCTCCAGAAAGACCTGTCTCTTTATGCAGTATGGTGTAAAAAAAAAAAAAGAAAAAAGTCATGAGAACAGTCAGTCTTTGACTCATCAAGGATTTGTTGCAGATAAAATGCTCCTATTTGGTTCCCCAGCCAATCTGGCCTTGGCACTGTGGATCTGGGGAGAGGAGGAAAAGATGTATAATTTCTGCACAAATAGCACATGGTTTATGGAAAAATTACTTAGCATAGCAGATCTTGTGTTCTGTAGCACAGCAGTGAATATCCAAGGACTTGGTAAAGAGTTAGGGAGTAAAGGCAACAATTTTTTTGGAGATTGCATTCCAAATTAAGCCTGGTGGCTGGACACTGTGCTTAAGACATCAGTCACGTCTGTATGTGTGTGTTAGCATGTCTGTATCGATTACATCTGTTTGTAGGACACAGAATTCAGGGGCTTTCTCTTATTGACACAGAATTACTAAACAGAATTACAATATTAGAAAACTATCAAAAATGTATGGATTCAGGGAATGGTCTCACATTAATTAGAACTAAATTTTGCTAGAGGTAATATTTGCCTGTCATCTTTTTCAAAATGTTGTAGTCTTCTTTATCCCTAAGAGAGAGATTTCTGTGTCTGTGCTTTCAGCACAGCGCACCTTGATGTGCAGTATCACATCCCAGCAGTGCATGTCTTAGCTGCATGCTTCTTACAGCATGTATTCACTAAGACTCAGAATTATTAAACATGTAAAATTCCCATAGGACTCCATTATGTGTAATTAACAGATAAACTGTCATCAGAATCAATAAAACGTGCTAAATGATCCAAACTTGTATATAATTAAGTGTCTGTTTTAGAGCGGGAGCTGTAACTTTTATTTTTTTTTTCTTTTCAATTTGCTCATTTGTTGTGACAATAAGAGCTGGAACATTTTTGTTAACCTGTTACTTACTGGTTTGTGTTTCAGTTTACATGTTTGTAATTGAAAGGAGACAGGTATTTACTATCTGGCCTGATTATCTGAGAAAATAGTTGCATGTCAGCTTTTAGGAAATGAATCTTAGATGCATCTTAATTCTCTGAATGTAATTCAGGTATTTGAAGCACGTGCAAAATTTGATGTTTAATCATCAACAGGGTAAAACATGAGGCTCTGTCAAATACTGATCCAGAGCATCAGACTGCTGGTTACAGGGCATGGAAACGATGATGGAAGTGGGTTCTTCACCATCCAGCTCCTTAGTTGTTATTCTGTCTGGGAACAGGAGCTTTATTCCAAACCCAAAAATTGGATGCAAAGCAGTGTTACACTAAGTAGAGTTTCCAAGGATGAACTTTAATCATGCCGTGTCCCAGTTTCACCCTGAGCAAAGCTTGCACAGTGTGGCCTGTCCCTGGGGCTCGTACCCCCTTGCAGCAGTTGAATTTTCATGTGGTGTTTTATTGGCTCTGTAAGTCTGTTGACCATCCCAATTTCGGTAGCTGATAGGGGCTGTTTGGTGGCCTCTTTCACCTATGACTGTTTTTCCTTACTTGCGTTCACCTCACTTTGGACCACATCAGGGTTTCTTTGGCATTTATGACTACATAAAAGTCAGAGAATTAGGGCTGCTCATCCAAAGTAATCTCAGCATGGTCCAGTAACTGCGTGTTCTCGGGGACATCTTCACTTTCTGTATCTATCCAGTTGAGGGGTTTACAGTTATTTCAGTTAGATATTTTCTCTTTATTTCACACTTCCATTGCTTTAATCTTTTCGGGTCACGTAGCAGTTTAGTTTAGTTCCTGGTGTGTGTTGTGTCTGGGCCTGTCACTCAATACTTACACCACCAAGGCATCTCACCTGCAAAGGTGCAGGGCAAGGTGTTTGCTTTGAGTCTTTTACAAAAAATGCAAAATCCCAACACTAACAAGATAAACCACTGTCTGAGGGGGTGGGAGAGAAAGATTGCACCTTGTAGGAGGTGTTAGCTTCACCGAACAAAAGCTGTTCAGGAACATGCTGAGTGTTGCCTATCTGTCTCAATATGCCTGAGAGAGAAGAAATTTGCTAAACTGATCAGGAAATCCCATCAAACCAGCACTTCCCTTGTGTTGGTGCAGTGGTCCTAATCCCACAGTCAGTGTCTCTGAGCACTGGTGACATCCACGGCTTCCAACTCGGCAGCCTTGGAACCTGACACAGAATTTTGCTGAGCTTTTCCACAGTAGGGCATCCTTGCTTTACCTTGCTTCCTTGATTGAATGCAGCCCTTCGTTCCTGCAGCCCCTCGTTCCTTCAGCCCCTTGGCACTGTCATTCCTTCAAAGCAGTAAGCACGCAGATGGTTTGGGGAGCACCGAGGGTGACTGTTTTACTTGTTTGAGGGGGATGCGGAAAAGAATTACTTACCCAAGAGTTAATTGTATGTTTGTAGTTCCACAGCATTTCAGTACACTTTCCTAAAGGTCAGTACAGAAATTAATGGGTAATTATCTTCCTTCTTTGTGAAAGAGGATGGGCAGAACCAGTGAAAGTGTCGTGCAGCCACAGCATTATCAAACTCCTGACACACTAGACTGAAACCTCCTGTTGCTCCTTTGTTTTGCAGACTCAATGCACATAGAGGATGTTGAGGCAGTGCAGAAACTTCAGGACGTCTTACATGAGGCTCTGCAGGATTACGAGGCTGGGCAGCACATGGAAGACCCTCGTCGTGCAGGCAAGATGTTGATGACTCTCCCGCTTCTGAGGCAAACCTCCACCAAGGCTGTGCAGCATTTCTACAACATCAAACTGGAAGGCAAAGTCCCCATGCACAAACTTTTTTTGGAAATGCTGGAGGCCAAGGTCTGACTAAAGCATCATGGGCTTCCCCATCATGCACGTTTTAAAAAAAAAAAAAAAAAAGAAAAAAAAGGGAAAATAAACAGGATAATAATGGCAAAGAAACTTAGTGTTTAATTAAGGAAAAAATGACTAAATGACTGCACTGATATTTAGCAGCAAGACTGTGAAGCAGCTTTCAACTTTTTCTTCTGTGTCTTTCTGATGCAGTTTTTTCTTTTCCTTTTCCTTTTCTCTCTTTTCCTTTCCGTTCTTTCCTTTCCTTTTTTCCTTTTTCTCTTTTTTTTTTTCCTTTGCTGCTGAACTTTTTAAAAGAGGTCTCTAATTGAAGAGAGATGGAAGCCAGGCCTGCCAAAGGATGGAAATCCATAATATGGATGCCAGTGAACTTATTATGAACCATAATGTCCCCAATGACAAAGGAATCAAAGAGAGAAGCACCGTACCTAGCAGTACAGTACAACACGATGAACTGACTGAATGCAGTATTAGATTTCATAGGAGCAGTCTCTAATTAGACGACTAAAGCGACGATGCATCGGCTGCTTCTTATCATTGCATTTTCCATCTAGATCAGTTACAGCCATTTGATTCCTTAATTGTTTTTTCAAGTCTTCCAGATATTTCTTAGGTTAGCTACGATGTAACTTTTTCAGGGAATAGTTTAAGCTTTATTCATTCATGCAATACTAAAGAGAAAGAAATACTGCATTTTTGTGCTGGCTTGAACAATGATGAACAATAATGAAGGACAAATGAATCCTGAAGGAAGATTTTTTTAAATGTTTTGTTTCTTCTTACTAATGGAGATTTTTTTGTACCAGCTTTACCAGTTTTCAGCCATTTATTAATGTGGGAATTTATCTTACTAAAGCAATAGTCGAAGGGAAGGTGCATATTATCACGGATGCAATTTATGTTGTGTGCCAGTCTGGTCCAAAACATCCAGTTTCTTAACATGAGCTCCAGTTTATAACTAAATGTTCACTGACTCAAAGGATTAGATTACACCTGCAGTATATCCGAGTAGTCTGCCATATAAATACTCCATGTCAAATACCAATCCGTAACGGTGTTAGGAGACAGCGACTGCGCAGGGCTGCGGTCGCCGAGTGATTTCTAACTGCTTCAGTTGCAAATGAACGAGATACTACTGCCTGTTTGCAAAATTGTAACCTCACACGCAGAAAAACCCTATGAACCAATAGTAGCTTAGAGGCCATGAGGCAAATGCCGCCGTTTGCAAAATTAAGAAATCAGAGTAGTAGACTTCTGACCAAATTGAAGAATTTAACACTTCTATACCTTATTTATTGATTTAGATTTTCGTTTGTAAATGGCGATCCTTAACAAGTAGCTAAACCAGTATATGTGCTTTTCAACCAGTATTGTCACAGCATGAAAGTCAGTCAGTTTCAAGACTGTTACGAGGTGTAATCTAATGTATAAACCGATTAGATGCCCCCAGAAAACTACAGTCGCTAAATAACCAATAAACAATAACCTCCATCAAATGCTATACCAATGTACCAGTGTTAGTAGCTGCTCCCTGTACTATGTGAACATCCTTATTCTATGTACACAGATGTAATTAAAATTGTAATCCTAACAAACAAAAGAAATGTAGTTCAGCTTTTCAATGTTTCATGTTTGCTGTGCTTTTCTGAATTTTTATGTTGCATTCAAAGACTGTTGTCTTGTTCTTCTTGTGGTGTTTGGATTCTTGTGGTGTGTGCTTATAGACACAGGGTAGAATTAGAGACAATATTGGATGTACAATTCCTCAGGAGATTACAGTAGTATATTCTATTCCTTACCGGTAATAAAGTTTTTCCTAGTAATAATTAAGAGATCGAAACTCCAAACAAATACTCGTTATGAACAGATACACACTGAAATCATAATATTTTCAAAACAAGGGATAATTTCTGTAACAGTTTATTATAGAATACCAATGTATAGCTTAGAAATAAAACTTTGAATATTTCAAGATTATAGATAAGTCTAATTTTTAAATGCTGTAAATATAGCTTTTATTCAATCATCTCTCAGATGTTGTTATTAACTCGCTCTGTGTTGTTGCAAAACTTTTTTGGTGCGGACAAGTTTCCAAAACTATTGCTACGTTGTGTGCTTTAAACAAAATAACAATGGGCCGATGCTCCCTCGGCCTAGTGCTAGGAAAAAAAAAAAAAACTGTGTATCTATCATTAGCTATATGGGACTATATTGTAGATTGTGTTTTCTCAGTAGAGAAGTGACTGTAGTGTGATTCTAGGTAAATCATCATTAGCAATTCATTCAGATGGTCAATAACTTGAAATTTATAGCTGTGATAGGAGTTCAGAAATTGGCACATCCCTTTTGAAAAATGTCAAAAAAAAAAAATACAACTCCTGGGAAAAAGGTGCTGATTCTATAAGATTATTTATATATGTAAGAGTGCAAAAAAAAAAGTTTATTTTCCAGAAAGTTTGTGCAGGGTTTAAGTTGCTACTGTTCAAGTACACTATATATATATAAATATATAATATAAATATTGTTTTTGCTGTATCACATTAAAGAACTTGGGCTTCAGGGTCAAAAGCCAATCAACTAGAAGTATACAAAAAACACACAAAAAATGGAGATGTGTTAAAGGCACACGGTGCAAACTTTAGTTTTCATTTTCCGTAATTTTTTGGAGCTGCAAAAGAACAAGTATCTCAAGACTGTAAAACCATTACCTGAAACTTAGCTAAAAAAACTGCACGGGCTTTATAATGTTGTTCATCTTAAACCTTGCTGGAGAGGAGTTCTTTCAAGACCACTTACTTAATGTGAAGTGTTGGGAAAATTTCAAAGGGTGTATGTTTTAGCCATAACAATTTAATTTCTATTTTTGCTTCATTTTTTAATTTTTTCTTATTTAAAGCAATATGATTGTGTAACTCCCAGAAGTTACACATTTGTTTCAATCAGATCAGATTGTTGTATTTATTCCACTATTTTGCATTTAAATGATAACATAAAAAGATATAAAAAATTAAAACTGCTATTTTTCTTATAGAAGAGAAAATGGGTGTTGGTGATTGTATTTTAATTATTTAAGCGTCTCTGTTTACCTGCCTAGGAAAACATTTTACGGCAGTCTTATCGTGCAAAGATCGCAAAAGGACAAAAAAAATTAAACTGCTTATAATAATCCAGGAGTTGCATAATAGCCAGTAGTTAAAAACCGAAACAAAACAACAAATGAAAACAAACATGTCTATAGCTGTAGATGGGCTTCACATCTGTATAGCAATCAACTGTATATTTTTGTGATGTGTATCATACCGTGTGCTCCAACCAATGTCCATTTGTGTAAATGTATTTATTTTATATTGTATATATTGTTAAATGCAAAAAGGAGATATGATTCTGTAACTCCAATCAGTTCAGATGTGTAACTCAAATTATTATGCCTTTCAGGATGATGGTAGAGCAATATTAAACAAGCTTCCACTTTTGATTGCTTTTATTTTATTTTTTGTGTTGTGGGGTTTTTTTGGTTTTGTTTTCTTTTTTGGAGGAGGAAACAGAGCAATTAGCGTTGCCTTTTGTTACTTCCATTCAAAACGGAGCCAGCGTTTGCACTTCTCCCTTAAAGTACGATATGAGTGTAAATAAATGCTATATAAAGCCTTGTCAGAATGAATTCCAGTGTGGTACAAGACATTTTGCATACTCTTAAATATGCAAAATGTCTCATAGCACATTAGAATTCAGGCTGGCAGGCCTTTATATAGCACTTATTTAATCTTAAAGTATCTTCACATCAACCTGCATTACTCAAAATCATTGCCTCTCTGTCAATGTCATAAGAGAAAACTTTCCCACTATTTTAAGATCACATTAATACCATATAGAAGTAATTTTTTGCTTTCTCCATCAACAACCCAGTCTATCATTCATTTCCTACTGCAGGAGACTCCTTTAATGTGTTCTTCTAGTAAAAATAAAAATAAATTAAGAAGAAAACCTGTATTATTTGATCCAGTGTTGCTGAATGGAAGTAAAAGCCCCCAGAGCAGTGATACAGATTGGCGTTAACGAAGAGCACTGAAAGCTGTCGGGATCCAGGCGGGTTAAACAGCGCGGGGGCAAAGGGGCCATAAATGGGCTCTGGGCCTCGTCCCTCGGAGGGGCTGCAGCCCCCCTCGCTCAGGCTCAGCCCCTCTGTCCTGTGGACCCTTCTGGAACCACCACAGAAGTGCTAATGTGTGCTTTTCTTGCTTTTTAGCCTATCTTGATAGTGTTTTGTCGTTGTGTTCACCAGCGTGTTTCTCACCTTCGCTCCTGGCCGTCCTCTGGAGGTTCTGGTGATGGCACGGGGGCTGCCAGGCACGGCGGTGACACGCGGGGCTGTGTCAGCCGAGGTGCCGGGGTGGCACCGAGGGCTCTTTGTGCTTCGCAGCCTCCAGGTGCCAACACAACGAGAGGCACCCCTGCCCTGCTACCAGTGCTGTCTGTGTTTTAGCTGTCTTAGGAAATAGGGGGACTTTTTCTGAGTAAAAGGAGCAGCAGAGCAATAGGAAGATTAATCCTGCGGGGGCTCTGCAAAGATGTTTACAGTTGGGCTTCAGCGTTGATGCTGCTGTGTACACAGGCATACATCCATCCATACACACACACAGTGTGCGTGCACAGAGCTGGCTTTCCCCTCTTTTTTTAGTATTTCCTCCCCCTTTTTATTAGTTTCCTGGTTTTTAATTATTTCAAAGTACCTCTTCAAAAGAAAACGTAATTCTGCACCTTAAAAGAGAAAAAGGCAGTGTTACAAATTCTCACACAAAAAGGGAAAATAACCTGTAAGCAGTGACACTCCTAGACTTCCTCAGCATGTGATTGACCCTAATCACTGACTAAAGTTTTCACATGCAATTAAAAAATCATGCTTTCTGTACCATTTTTCATGAGAGGATCGTGAAGCACCATACAACAGAAATTGAGCATCACAGAAGAAAAAATACATGGAACTCTCAGATAAAGCCTTTTCTAGGGCTCTGTCTCTGCAGAGTTTTTCTGGGTTTTTTTCTTCCTTTCTTCTCCCTATGCTGTCTGTGCAGTAAAGCCAGGATGGGCACAGAAATCCATTGGAAATGTTTCAGTAGGAATCTGTGGGGAATTTGGCTAGGAGCACAAAGCTTTCTAAACTGTGGAAATAGCTACTTAGTCTTTAAAGAATGTAAGAAAAGGGCTTGGGGCGCTGGCATTCATAGCTCAGACAACACACCCTCCTGTAGCTCTCAACTGCTGCAGCCCCAACCTGTGGCTACCACACCACCACTTGGCTAAAATATGGAGATGGCAAACCAAGAGTCTTCCCACTGGGGGTATGGCTCAGCGAAATCAGGTTCTGACTGCTGTGCTTTACCTCGCCCTTCCCCTCCCCTACTCCGCTTGCCCCCCAGATAAAAGAAGCCATCCCAGGCCAAGAGGGGTTTTGCCTCTGGAGGTGTTTGTTTGACAACTCCACTGCCCCTCACTGCCTCACTGGCTCCTGTGCCCTCAGCCAGAGCCGTCGGTGTTGATCTGAAAGGAAAACGCCGCTCCCTGAGCTCGCTCCTGCGTGGCATGGGATTTGTAAGGGGCTATGAATTTTCTCTGGAGCTTTGCACTCAAGTAATGGCCTAACTTGATGTCATTTGGGCTCCTTGTTTGGTTGGCAGGGATTTTTTGACCTTGTGAGTTCGCAGCTTGAGAAGGTCTGGCAAACACCAATAAAAGTGTCCTGGTGTGGTCCCTGCAGCTGATCCTTTCTCAGTGAAAGAAATGGCAGGAAAATCATGTGTCAGTCAGTGCTATTGCACGTGCGTTATGTGTGTTTCTTAATAATGCCAGTGCTGAAAGACTAAATATGGATAAAAAAACAAACAACCATAACCAAAAGGAAGATTATGAAAGATAACAGAAATGGAAATACTGTCCTTAGGCAAGCCCTCACGTTGTATATTTTTAAGTGACCTCCTGCAGCATTGCCCAGTCATACCCTAGTGGGGAAAAACCTACCCTAAGCACAAAAACACCTGAGATTTTTTTGTGTACAGCCTTCTGCAGGAGAAAACGCCTCTTTTTAAAATTTTTAACATTACCTGTCCTGGATCTTGCACCAAACTCAAGAGCGGGAGAGCTTCCATCTGTTTTCTACATTTTCTTCTATAGCCTTTGTTAATTTTCCTTAACAGCTTTCTTCACTTGCACCTTTCCTTTCCTTTGCGTTTCATCTCTCTTCTGTAATGTAGGTCTCTGATTTCACATGGCACTTTGCTAATTACTCTATCCTTCGTTATCCAGCCTGCCTGCTGTAGCTGCCTCACAAGGTGTGTGTTTTCTCTGGTGATGACAAGCTGATTCCGTGTGTCCATAGGTTGCCTTTAACATACAGATCACAAACTTCCTCCTTGTGGTTGCTATTAGAGAAGGGCAAAAAACCCCAAGTAACTGTGGAGAAGAATATGGATGCATTTATTCGCTTTTGCCATTTTTATCCTGAAGTGTTTGTGCTGCCATATCCCAGCCATGCTAATCGTTAGTGTTTCATTAAGATTAAGGGTCGCCGACTCCTGGTGTTCACATTCCCAAGCTGGCTCCTCACAATCTCCGTTAATATAAAGGAGCAAGTGGCGGTAGATTGATTACACGCAGGCTCTTATTATTAAGCAGAACAGAAAAGAAAGGAATTTCAAAATATAATCCTCCGCTCCCAGGAGTATTTGTCTTGTTCTCCATGAAGTTAAAGGTCTGAAATAATGTGCCCATCAGGAGCTCAATGTTGCATGTCCATGCCAGTTGGTCCAAGGGCTTGTTATGATGGTAATGACCTGCTGAAACGTGAGCTTTGATGGCAACAATACAATTGCTACCAGCTCACCCGCTGGGAGAAATATTTTATTATTGTCAAATGCCCTCCGCAGAGATTTGTTTTGCCTGTTCCTGTTTAAATTAAATTCAGAGCAGAACTGCATTATTATTTCTCTAGAGTATATTTGAAATAAACAACTAGTCTCCAAATTTAGGATTCCTGGTTAGTTTAAATTTTCTTATTAGCAGAAAAATTACAATAGGTGACAACATAGCTGCAGGAATATTATTATGGCAGCCATATGAGAGATTTACACACTGAGAGCATGGCCTAAAAGCACAAGAACTCCCTTCTACTTTACAAATGCCAGCCAAATTAATAATTAACTGTGCCATAAATTCTCCAGGCTTCAAGAATGATGTCAGTGCTCTTCTGTGTCACACTAGAGGAATTTTGTCATAAGACTAAGTGGTGTTCTTTATGAAGAGTGTTACTTATATGTAGAAAGCGGCCCAGGAAAACAGCCCTTGCCACTCCATATTACGGCAGCTCGGCAAACAAGTGACAGCAGGACTTCAGAGTCATTTACTGCTGCTTTCTCAAGGCAAAACTATCTCCTTACGCCTGTGAAACAGAGCAAATTTTGTTCCACATTAAATGGGCCAGATTATCTCTTCCACAAGCTAAAGAGACAACACTAAATCCCAGCTCATGTAATTTCCTTCAAAATTGTTCTGCTCGGGCTGGGTGTTCCCAGGAGCGCCACCAGCAGAATTATCCAGCAATTCAGCTGTACTTAAATTGGCAGATGTTGGAGATTTAAGACAGTCCTGGAGCCTTAGCACAAATCCTCCACTTCTGTGCTGCCTCGTGGCCTCTCCCCGCTCTCCAGCCGATGCCACAGTGGCTGCCCGCTGCCAGCAGCTGATCCCACGGACTGCCAAGCTGCCGGGCTGCGCCATCCCTGCCTTGTCCGATCCAGCTCCCAGAGCCGGGAGGGCGGCAGGAGTTGTGCTGTGGGTTTGCATCTCTCTCTGCTTGCAAACAGGCTCTAACCCTGCGTTTGGCATTCCTGGGGGCTGGTTGTGCGCTTGGTGTTTGTCTTTTCCCTGTCTCTCGAGCGCTCATGCTGGGGAAAAGCTGCTCCATCTAAAGGCTGGGTGATTTTTGTGCCCTGCTTTGCTGACAGAAGCATTTCCCAGAGAGGCACTTGAGCAGTGCAGCGCAGCGCAGGCATCCGAGCAAAGGCAGGGTGAGAGCTGGGAGACAGGGAGTGGTGGGAGGGCAGGTTATCTGCCCCACGTCAGGACACCGATTAGAGGAGCTGCCACACACCTGCAGAGGGTGGAGCACTTCCAGGGGACGGGAGGGCTGCTGGGTACACTTCCCCTGCAGCAATGCCCCCATCACCTGGCCTTCTCAGCTCCTCGGCAAGCTGCCACCCACCCACACCAGCCGTGGGCTGACTGGCATAGAGCAGGGGCTGCTAGAGCCAGACCCACGAGCTGATGTGGCTGAGGATGGAAGTCTTTTGCAAAGTACAGACGTTTGCCCATCTGGGAGTGTGGGGAACCTGCTGCAGTAGCCCCTCAAAAGGCTTTTTAGAGAGAGAGTTGGAGGGTAAACGGCAAGTGAAAGGGGTTAAAAGAAAAAATATTTTAAAATCACAAGTGCTTTATGAATCGCACTCCTAACACTCTCCAGTTCAATCTACCATGCTCTATCTAATTTCACAGCTTCATTGGGAATGGCCACAAGGTGAGGGACTGGCAGTAAGAGGAAGTCAATAAGGGCAGAATTCTCATACCAGGCTGCGAAGGAGTCACAGAAGTGCCAGCGTTACTTGCCAGAGGTTAACTTGGGGTCTACAGGGCTCCTGGGTAGTACTGAACGGAAAAACTCCGTATCAGCCTCAGTAGTTTCCTTCTTCACTGCGACCCTGATTTAAACGAAGAAAGAAATACCTGGGTCTGAATCCCAGGGAGCATCTCTGTATTCTGACACAGAAGTGTTTCAGCCTTCCCTGGGGTCTGCAAGCCTCCCACCCCTCACACTCGCCAAATACACAGGTCTGTCTCCTTAACCGCAGCTGACCCTTCACTGTATATTCTGTCCTTTCCTGTGTAACAAAAACACTTTAATGAATGAGGTGTCTGTAGCCCATCGAGGCTGAGCTGTACAGATTGGTCACAGACATGGAATAACCTCCTCTAGCAGGGGCCAAATCCCAGGTCATGCCCGTGGTTTCCACCTCAGTTAACTCCCGGCAGGTTGCTCCCACTCTGCTGCGACAAAACCTCAGCATAATCACACAGCCACCTTCTGTGATCACAAAACAAGTGATAAGTAAGAATACCCTCCCCCAGCCCAGCCTTTTCACTCCTTCCCCTCCAGGCTCCTCATTCTCCTCCCCTCTGCAGGACCAGCTCTGTGTTACCAATGCTGGCCCAAAAGATTTAATGTGGGGTGGAGGTAGGGGGTGATATTTTCCCTCCAGAAAGGGTGCTTTTCCCATCCTGTGGCTCCCAGCTCTGGGCTCAGGGCTCCAGCCCACACTGTTATTTCTGTCAGGAAGAAGCAGCAGCATAAAGTTTATTTGGGCTGGCTGTGGGGATGCCGTGGAATAGAAGTTACTCATGTCCCTAAGATTCATGTGAGTGGTCTTTAATGGACACAGCAGATGATCAAATTCAGGCTTGAGCCCAGGCCTTACGAAGAATATTGTAACACATGTTTTCAGTTTTTATCCTTTGTCTGGTTGTCCATTCAGCCTCCATGAGGCTTCCTTGCAATCAGCTTTCTCTGAAAGGACTCTTTCCCAAAAAGAGTGACACTCCCATCTCCCCACGCTGTGTTGTGGTTTAAAGACACTTTTGGTTCTCCCTCATTCCCAGGTGACTGGCTCAGGGTCTGCCCACCCCAGCAGTCATATATTGCTCCAGGTGAGATTGAGATCAGCCATATTCTGGAGCACTCAGGGTTGATTCCTTTTCTCTGCTCAAGGTACACCCTAAAAGCCACAGCACGATCCTTGCACAAGAGGGGCTGCTTCTGCTGAGTTGCAGAGTGCAACACACAGAGCTGACAGCGGTGCCAGTGGCCTGGTCACCTGTGTTTTCCAAGGTGCAGTAATGGGGAGAAGGAATACAAATCAGTATTAACAAGTTTCTCTCTTGCTCAGGTTTGTGTGAACTTGGATACCCATTTAATAGCTCTTTCCCTTCTCTAGGGTGGAGATATGCTCCCATGTCCCACTAAGGCTGTGGGAAATAGTAAATCAGTTCATGTATATAAGCAAGGACTGATACAGTCCGTGTATTCCACTCATTACAGATGGATAAAAACAAACTGCGGTGGGAGGGAATAGGTCATTCCTTGAGCCTAATTCCAGATGTTGTAAGGCAGCAACGACTGATGCAGACAACTACAGGGATGCACTGGTTTGGCCTTGCATCTCAGATTGGCGTGAAATGAACAAGTTCTTCAATTTCTTTCCATGACTCTTCGTCCTCTCCCATTATTATATCTTATCCTCTGACTACAGCAACAACAAAAAAATTGTCTTTGATATATTTGAGATTGTGGTACGTTGATGGATTTCGGGCAAATTGTTAAGATGGGCCTTGATAATGCTGTAAGATGTAAACGTGCCTATACTTGCAATATATGAGGTTTTACATAGTTCCTACATTGATTCCCTTGCTCCTTTGTCACCTCGACAGAGACCCACTCACAAGGTGACCATGACAAAAGTGTACAATGGAGAGGGGGATCCCTTCCCCCTCCTTCCTGTACTCCTTTACATTGACCAAATGTCTTTCTAAATGACTTGCTGAGCCAGGCTATTCTTATATCTTACATATAAATGGACTCTGTCTTACAACCAGAAGATTCAGGGGAAAAAAATTTCAGCTCCCAATGTGAAAAGATTAAGGTCAGTCACTTTACAGTACAAAACCCTTTCACCAGAGCAGCATAACAAAAGGATCCACGAGCCTATCCACAACATGGTTTATGGCTCCAAAAAAAAACAAGGGAGTCTACAACATCCTTTTAGGACTGCATCATTTCTTTATAGACCCACAACAGAAACAGCTGGGCAGAGGAAGGTGATTATTAAATAGGAAGAAAAGCTGACTTGTCTCCCTACTTCCATTAACTTACTGGTGTTTTTTTTATGGGGAGAACACATCCAACCTTGTTCAGCGTGAGAGATTCACAGAAAATGTATCACGTTTTGGATCCCATTGGGTCACTCTGCAGCAAATGCAGTGCTAGCTGGGATCCAGATCCCCACAATGGGTGGCTCTGAGCCTTTATGCCTCTTTTTTTCCTGCATCAGTGTCTAAAAGCAGGCAACAGAAGCTATGTGGCTCAATACCTGTGCAGCACAACACGTGCCTTGGACTGCTGCAGTTTGGAAATGCCATTCATGAAGTCAAATGCTCTTAACAGATGTTTCAGCTTAAAGATAAATTAATTTTATTTGGCACCGTGGCCCAGCCAAATTGCACTTCTTTCAGTAGACTTCATTTTGGCAAAGCAATGAGTATCAGAGAGGACTTACCTAATGCATAAAAAAATCTATTTAAATTTATAGACCATGCCAACAGCAATGGGGATCTGGAGCAGAGTTTGGTTAATATAGATAAACTAATGGTGGCCAGAAGGGGTAGCATACAGCAGTCATCAAGCATGCCCATGGATTTGGAAGAATTTGAAGATGAGAAGGTCATGTCCATGTTAGAAGACGGAGGCAAAATCTGCAGAAAGGAAATGAGACCTATATACGAAAGAAAATGCAGCTGTGGCAGGGGGGAGAGAGAAATATGGGCAGAAGAGAGAAAGAATACACGTAGGAATGGAGTTTGTATGAGGGAATAAATGCTCCAGTGTGCTTTTTTGTTATGTTCATAACAGCCTACCACTCTTGGAGTCAATACAGTTATATTCTAGTGTTATTAACATCAGTAGTAGTATTAAATCAGTGCAGAATACTAATTGGACCAACAAGGCTAAGAAGGTAGGAGGCAGATACTGGGATAAAGAGGCACATTAACAAAAAATCAGAACACTGCTCTTTGATTTTGTGATACAGAACAAAGGGTGGCCTGAGCTGGGCTCCCCTCTGGAGCTGATGGGGCTGTTGGGGTCTTTGTTACACCTGTGACAGCAGGAGGCTTCCAGGTACTTTAGCCTAATTTGCCCTCATCTGGCATCAGTTTCAGTGAAGCCATGGGGCAATGAAGTCTGAGGAACAGGAGGTCTCAATCCCTCTGCATTTAAGGCAGAAAGAGAGAAACGGGGTTTTTTTGCTAGGTTGAGTCTGGTGTAGTTTAGCCCTTGTGTAGAAGATGTGGGGTGAAACAACATTTTCTGTGACCTGCCAGGCACTCTCAGAGACGAATGCTGACTTTATTCAGGAGCTGCTTAAAATCCAGCAGGTTGGTGGTTTGTTTTAGCTACAATTAAAAGCCTGGGCAGATTACCACTGTTTGGACTGAGTGGGTGATGGAGCACTTCCTCAGCACGTTCAGTGGAAGTACTTCTGATCTGAAGGGCTTAGAAGGATTGCACGAAGGAAATGGTTGGTGGGCACAAACAACAGCAACCAGGTTACAAGGTACCAAGTGCTTAATTAAATGCATGGGCTGTCCCATAAAGCCAAGAGAGTAAAGCCCCACCCTGGTCAGTGTGCAAACTGTTCTGTGCACTTTGGAAGCCGCTGTTGAACTGTGTGAGGACAAGATATGTGTGTCCATGTTCCACCTTCCATACAGGCAGCTGTTTTTGGAAGCTAATTAGCCCTGTTTAGGAGTGGTGTTAGTGTATATTTGTGGGACACAGGATTAGAAAGCAGACGGCCTCAGCTTGTTGGAAATCAATTTTAATATCCCTATGGCTCTGGTAGTGTGTCAATATACCATATACATGTCTTACAGAGGCTTCTCTTTTGCAATTAAGTCCCCCCTGATTTACTGCAGACATGGCACTCAGACTGAAAGAGCTGGGAAGGGGTTTTATTGTCAATGAAAAGGGGGAAACCAAAAATAGTGTTCATAAATTCCTAATCATAACTGCTTATTTCTCTTATTTTATGAGTTAATATCAGATTGTAAGTACATATTTGTTGCTGAGAGATTGTCATTTAGCAGGGAGAGTATTTTTGTTGGTTTGGCCTTTTCTCTGCATTTTACACTTGCAGTGTTATTGCAGCTTCTTGGCTTCTCTTCTGAACCCCAGCCCTCAAACTGAAGGAATGAATTTGTGTACTGGGATGGGACATGGATATTGAGGTGGACACTGAAACCTTTAAAGGAATAATAAAAAAATTATTTCTATATCTACCTTTTGCATAAAGCTTCCTCCTGTTTGCCAAACATATGGAAAGAATAAAATTGCTATGCTTTATCCAATGGCCCACAGTTTGTCTTGGATTGAATTATGGCTGCAGCCCAAGAGAGAGGAGGAAGAGAAACTCGTGTGCAGGCAGGGTGGCTTTGGCAGCAGCTGGCAGGAATTCTGACACTGTTAGGGACTGATTTGTGGGGACAATGTTTCACTCTAGGTCTTCTAAGAATCACGTTCCCTCTCCTTTCCTTCAGCCTCCAGCTTTCTCTGGAGACTGCAGCATGGGTATTCACTCTTTTTTTAATTTCTCCCAAACTGATTTGCACGAGCTCCTGGCCAGAATACAGGATTTTCTTAACAAGCACACATGTCATTTTTATGCTGGTTAAATGAGGAAAAATCTTGCGTAAAACGTGTTCTACTTAGTGCACATTTAATATGTTTTTACAAGTATTTAATACTGAAGTAATTTTGCAACAGTCTTAGGAAACAAACCAAACTAGGTACAACTAATCTGCACAGATTAATTTTGTTCTCCAGCCCATGTCTGTGGGGTGGCAATCTTGCCATGCTTATTGATTATCAGACAAGACTACTAATCCCCTTAAGGTCATTAAGTGTACTTAATTAAAGAGCAGTTAGCAAGCTTCTCTTTACCAAGTTAATAGTGGCTGTTAAAAGTGATTTGTACATTACCAGTATGGTAGCCATTAATCTAAAAGTCAATTTGTCATTTATATTTTCCCAAACAAATACATTCAGCAGGCTTTGAAGGTGGCTAGAAAGTGTTCAGCATCGGTTCTTGCAGTTTGTGTAAGGAAGAAACTCCGCTTTCTTAAACTCTAAGGCTTAGGCTGCTGCAATTTCCACCTAATCTCTTCTGTACCTCACTGTCTTGTTCCACCCTGAATGGGCAGGGGGAGGAGAGGCTAAGAATCTTGGGAGTATTCAGTTCTGGCAAGTTAGATCAAAGGTAAGCAAGATGGAAAAGCTCAGATTAAATTCTTCTCTGACAGAAACTCTGAAGCTCTTCATGTTTTTGACCAGCAATTGGCACATGAGAAGTTGCAGAGAAGCTCCTCATAAAAGAAGGGGCAGGCACTGATCTCTTCTCTGTGTTAACCAGTGACAGGACCTGAGGGAATGGCACAAAACTGTGTCAGGAGGTTTAGGCTGGATATCAGGAAAAGGTTCTTCACCCAGAAGGTGGTTGGGCACTGGAACAGGCTCCCCAGGGAAGTGGTCACAGCATCAGCCTGACAGAGCTCAGGAAGTGTTTGGACAATGCTCTCAGGCACATGGTGTGACTCTTGGGGTGTCCTGTGCATGGCCAGGGATTGGACTTGATGATCCCTGTGTGACCCTTCCAATTCAGGATATTCTGTGGTCCTGTGAAAGTCAAAGAAGGAGGCTGAGGGATCAGTTAGGGTGAGTTAGATAAGGAAGGAGAATCAGAGATATTGATGATGACAAGGGAGGGTAAGGGAATGCAATGCTATAGAAACCTGAATTTCATTGATGATATTCATTTTGGTGAATATCAAAATTAATTTTTTCATTATTACATAAATACATAAAAGTTTCAATATGATATATTTCAAGATAAAATGTATAATGAAATACATAATATTTTCTGGTTCTTAATGCATATGTAATTTGTTTCGAGAGACATATATAGACTGAACCTTCAATATGGATCTTGCTTCACTACCAGAAACCTCTTGCTACAATTAAACCAAGCATTCTTTAGCAAAACATAATACGTCTGTCATTTTCTCTCTCCTACAAATTTAAATATGTAATTCAAGACCAAAAGCAAATGGATCTAGAAAATTATGACCCCTCAACTGAACTCTTAGGGTGCAGGGTAGGATGAGCATTGCCCTGGGGATGGGAGTGTAGAGGTGTGGTCATTTATAACAGAGTAGCTGTTTCTGAGCACACCCATCCCTGCCTCAGGTATCTCTGAACAGTGCTTAGTGGGGCTCTTCCAGGGAATTGTCTCCCAGCAAGGAAAGCGGTTGCTTTCCATGTTTGACCTGAATAGGCCACTTTGCAAGAGTGGAAAGTTAAGTTCATGGGACTGGAGGAAATCTCAGGGTAGAGAACTCACCTGTAGAATATTTTAGACTTCAGAAACTTGCAAGGATAAAATGTCAGTCACAGAAGTATTGTTTTAACCCATATTAAGGCTCATTTATTTGCCTACAATATTTTATTTTTCTGCTGTATCTGAGATATATATGTATATAAGTCTTTTACAAAGATAGACCCCATGTTGTAACCTTCTTTTCCCATTAAAAAATGGATTCTATACTTGCCAATGGGATAAAATTCTCATTTTGATCTCTAGATGCAAATATATCCATAAGCCAGGATAAAACATTATCTGTCCTGATCACACAGCCAGTGTCATTCTGTGATAACACCTGCATTTGAGAATTTCTTTATAATATATTATTTTTGCTTTACTAATCAAGCCTGTTTAGAAAGTTATCAGGCACCTTGACTTATGGTGAAGGTCTGTCTTTGGCAGAAGTACTGATTTAAATCTCTTGCCTGTTCCAGTGTATCAGCAGGGCTTTCTGCTATGATGTTGGAAATCAGAGCTTGTTTTAAAAAAAAACCAAACCAAAACAACAAAACAAGTGAAACACACACACAACAACAACACCCCAAACAAATAAACACCAAATATTCCAAAATAATTTTGCTCTAAGTGAATCAGTTCTCCAATTAAATTGAAGGTTTGGCAGCACAAAAAGATAAGAAAACAAGGGTTGGGAAGAAAATTAAAGAGGGGAGAAAATTGTGGTAGAACGGAGGAACTGTGATTTTATTATTAGTTTTTTATTATTATTTCATGCTGCTACTGGTGCTGAGAAAATGTATATGGGTCTGTTCAGGCAAGGTGGAATGAATTGTGTGAAGCAGTGAAGTACCCACCTGGGAAGAGAAGTTTATTTTCTGTGCTTAATACAAACTCAAGAGCACAACCTAGATTTTACATTTTTATTCATTCTTTAGGGCAATCACATTAGAAAACTATAGTAATTAATATTTGTGTGTAACAAAGGAGAGAGAACACTTTTTAGTTGTGAAGCTGTCTCTTCTTTCTTTCCTTTTTTTTTTTTTTGGCCAAACCAGCATCTCTCCTGAAAAATCGTTTGGTTCCCACTAGGGTGCCAAGGAGAGGTTTTTCACAGCAATGGGCAGGGACAGCAACAGACTTGAGGCTCAGCTGGAGCACCTGTGCAGTCATCTTAATTTTGAAAATGTATATACTGGTAAATGACAGAGCTCCCTCCCCCAAATACATTTAATCTGGAAATTTCCAAGCAGCTTATCTGCTAACAATCTTTTAATATTCTATTTATTTATTTAATATTGTTGCTTGGGCTGCTCATATAATCAGATAAAGGTCATTAAGCCAAATTTATGATTAAATAGGATAAAACTATTTATTCTCTTTACTCAGCCTATTAATGTTATAGCTTATGCTGACTAGATGTCGATATTTCAAATGAAGTTACTACATTTTTCAAATATCATAATTATATGAAAAAGCTATATTATCTCATTGTGAGGATTACTTTCCACTACCTTATCTGCCATAACGTCTGCACATATTGGCCTTCAGATTTCCTCGTGCTGCTAACTGCAGACATTCCTCTTAAGTCTCCCATCTGGTATCTGCATTAACCTCCGCATAGTTTCATTTTGTTATTTTATTCTTTAAGTCATTGTTAAGGATTTAAGGGACTGTTTGTCAGGCTTTTTCACGTTCGCTTGCAAAACAAAGTATTGAGTGCTTTCTCTTTTAATTGCAGCCGAATTGTTTGTGATATGAGACTGTCACAGTGTAAAGCAATTGCTTCATGATTCCAGAATACATTAGGGGAAGAGTATTCTTTCAAAACCATGTTCACTAAAATGTAATTGACTTCAGCACCTATCTCAAAACTATGGATCTTTGCAGGCTTCCTGGTTTGGGAAAAACAGACCTTAAGGCCACCCTAAGAGTGCACCTTGCATCTCCTTCCCTTGTAAGAGCTCTGTGGTATTTGAGTGTTTTCGAGAGCAAAGCTCCTGTAGTTCAGGCTGTTACTTTTTTTGCCAACCTGTTTTCTCCTTTTAATTGTCTGTGACCTTGTCTTGAGAGGTGCCTGATTAGAAGCCTAGAAATAGATGGGGTTTGTGTAAATGCAGACTGCAAAAGGAAAGCTGACTTCCTCAGCCAGTCCCTATTGTCACAGGTAGCTGGCCAGTTAACTCCAGTTTCTAAGGTGCCTGACAGAGATCTGAACCCATCGATGTGTGGTAGAGTCCTAGGAAAGAAGTGATGATGTGACCAGCCTAACCAGAATGACACTCTCCTAGTGTGGAAGCCGAGGCTGAGTTTCATTATGACAGACTAGTGACCACATGGCAGTAGAAAATTTAAAAACATGGCTGAAAAAGATAAATTTTACCCAGAAAATATTTTGTGGTAGTATATTTGAAAGGTTCCCAAGTAGCTACAAAGCAGAAGCATAACCTAGATTTTAAAAAAAAATGATTCACCCTTTATACCCTGTAATTTTCTTTTAACTAAATTTCCAGTTCTTTGTAAGAATTACTGCCTTAGTTCACCTCCAGATTGCCTGCTGTCTTGACTCTCTTCCTATAGAAATTGGACAGTTTTCTCCTTATTGCTGACTTCTGCCTTCCCCTTCATTCTCCAGGTTTTTGAGTTTCCCCGTTCTCTCAACAGCTGGTCTCAATTTCATCATCCAAAACTTCATTTCTCTAGGCAATCAGGCAAATGAATTGTCTTCATCCATGTTTAAAACAAATTCATTCTAAATTAGTCTGTGCCCCTTTAGCGTTAATTTTCCATGACTATTATAGTCATTGAGCTTTATGGCATGAACACAAGCAAATATTAAGTTTGAAGGCTTAAATGTTTTTCAGTGAAATTTAAATTGTGGGCTACATCTTCAGCTGTGAGCTGAGTCAGTAGGAGTCTTCAAAGCCAAGTGCTGGGCTTTATATGATGTGGTGACAACAGTAGCATTGTGTCCTCTTCGTGCCAGTTGAAGAGCTGGCCTGTAACTAGTCAAAATAAGTTGCTTCAAATCATTAATATGAACAACTTGTTTTAAAAAAAAAATTAGATTACTCAGCTATGGAACAAAAAATGTTAAATGTAGCTAAGTGTCACTTCAGTGTAGCCTGAGGTTGGCACAAATGAGCCGTTTGCTATTTTGTTCTGGAATAGTTGTTTGAAAATTATTTAATATTCATTACAGAAGTAAACATTTATATGTGACATGCACTGAAGAATTTTGTAGTTGATTTGGAGAACCTGGGAATCTCACACAGCCATAAGGTTTGAGAATGCTTCTGAGATATAAGCAAGATGTATCTCTGACATATGAGTCTTCATCTGAGGAAGTCAAGATATGAATCTTAGGGAGTCAGTCAGGACCTGAAGCGGTGTCTTGGCTCCTCCTCTGAACTATTCTATCCAAAAGAACCTAATTTAGGCAGACCAAATTATCCCTCAGAAAAGCCTCACTATCTGCACTCAGTACAAAAGGCATATAAACCTATTCATCATGTATTTAAAACTCTTATAACCTTATTATACCTGCAATCTCTTAACTGAAGCTTATCTCACAGTTCTTAACATTCTCCCATGAACAATCAGGGTAGCGGTAAATACTGTCAGTCTTTTGCTTAATCTTTGAAGCAAAATGGAAAAGGAATGTATGAAGTTCTACTTCAGTCTTATGTGTGTATTTTGGGAACGTACTATTAGATGATGGAAATATTTAATTCTTTGTCAACTTGTTCCAGTTTGATTTGGTGAAGAGGAAGTTATTGTGTGGTGCTTCCATGAAGGTAAATTTGACTCAGGGTATGTCAGGAGACAGTGTAAGTGTCCAAATAAAACAGTTCCACTGAACAGATGTCCTCGTCACAGAACTTGATCTCCTTGTTAGCTTTTTAGAGAGAAGTAAAATGCTGAGAAAACATGGTCTGAGTTACTTCTGTAGAGATCAGTACTCCACATCCAGGCTAAAGTATGTTGGCAATCTGTCCACGGATATTTTACTTCTATTTTCATCTGCAATACAGTCAAATAAGCACTCAGTATTTCCACGGGGTGGGGTGGCGGGGAGTTTCTATAATAAAAAGCTGGTGTTAAGTCCGACAGCTTCAAAAGTAAGGCTTTCAGCATCTTTCAAGTTCCCTGTCACTTGCTATGCAGCTGTTCCTGTGGACTAACATATCAAACAGGTTTCAGATGGTTCAGTGCTTCATTCAGTGCTCAGTGTTTCATTTAAATTTGTAAAAACGTGTCCTATTTTTCAGACCAGCAGTGTTTCGCATATGCTTTTTATAGCCAGGAGTATTTGGCTTCATGGCATCATGTGAAACAAACACCCTCGAGTCCCTGCTCATGCTATTTCAGCTCTCTTCTTATGTGTTGCTGTTGGTGCTTTAGTCCAGGCTTCCCTGATGTATCAGTGGATACACCCTCAGGAGCTTTACGTGGCAGGGAGAAGTATCCCAGCTCTTGATTATAAGAGACTGACAGATTGGTCACGAATGCCAAAGACTAGCAGGCACTTTCTACACTCAGCCTTTATAGAAAATGCTCAAAATAAAAAGGCTTGGAGTTGGGCTAAGGAGCAGGCGGAAGGCAAGACACAGTATCTTGTCAGCTCCTTTTTTATTCTATTTGCCTACAAGCAGTTTTCATCTCATTTGAATAAGAAAGAGCGCTGGCAAGTGGAGGAGACCAAGCCTGCTAGTGGAAGAAGATGTGTGTGACAATGCACGGGTTATGGGGAGCAAACATTTCATCCCAGTTCAGTTGTAGTTTTCCTTTCTTTATACAGATGCTCAGGAAAGATTATGAATCAGCTTTATGGAAGCAAGCTCCACTTTCACATTACAGGACAGGAATAAGTTTCAAATTGCAGATATCTGTTGTCTTCCTCTTCTTGTTAATTCCTGGACTTATTTGTGGTTAATATTTTCCTGGAAGTAAAGCCTTAGAAGGTTTTCATTGTTCCACAAATTGAATACGATCCTTGCATAGGGTAAAGTATCACAAAACCAACTTAGAACAAGGAAGAGAAGAACCATCTAAAATATCCTAAGAGGGACACTGTCTCCTGTAAGTCAGCACACCGTAGGTGGAAAGAATTCTACATTTTGACTCTGGTTTTTGTCAGCTGTCATTTGACCAGGAGCTGAGTCACACTAATTTGAAAATCTGTCAAAAAAGAAAGAATTCATTTCCCAGTTAGAAACATGATTTTACTTTGACACTGAACATTTCAATTCAGCAGTTGAAATGATAAAACAATACAGAGAAAGAAATCTTAAGCTGGGTAACCAGAGCTATCTTGTTTTGAGTCATGCTGGAGATCCTGAGTCAGTACCCTGTGCTACCTCCAAACACCTCAAAGCCTTGAGTTGGCTTCAGGGTTTTCCAGACTCCACTTCTGTTGTAAGACTACTCTGAGTTTAACCATGTCTTCCTGGATCATGACTTCCAAATGAAAATTTCTTCAGAGCTGTTCCCCTACAGATATTAATACCAAATTTATGCTCCCCAGCTCTTCTGAGTAAGTTGTCTCGCAGATTTCACTCAGGCTATTCACACGAGGCTGACAGATGGGAGATAGTTCTGTAATACTGAATTGTGGAGAAGAAAAAATAAAAGGTGACAGAACTGTTTGTCTCAAATTTTGTTGTTCTTGATACCTAGGCAAAGAATGCCTTATACCGTATATAAGTTGAGAAGGTTGGATCCGAACCATGAACTTTTTTTTAATGTGCTAAACCATCACATATTGACAGGATATCTCCTCCAACCTCTGCAGCAGGTTAAGGGCACATTTCACGATGGAGAACTGTAATTTCAAAGGGCACTTGCCATAACTACAAACAAGGTGGCCTTAGTCTGTCCCACGGAGGCCAAATACCATTAGAAGTGCAACCTAATGTTCTGCTCATGATGATAGTGAGGTCCCAGGTTTCCTGGGCTTCGGAAACTGGAAATACTACAGCAGTTTCCAGTTCTTTTACCAATACAACTAAATATCAATATGTTTGCTCTTTGCAAAAAAAAAAACAAACAAAAAATAAAACCAAAAACAAAACAAAAACCCCCTAAACTTCAGTTTACTTTACACCCTGATTTGAGGTAAAATCAAATAGGGAAATTGTGCATAGACCCCAAGTGATACAAGAGAATTAAAAGTTGGCAACGAATTTTGATGGCGAGCACTAGATTACTGTGGAGATAACCAGATAAATAAGTTAAAAATTAAATAATTCTAAAACTAAAAGTAATTTCAACTGCTGAAAGATTCTAAAGTAGATAACAAGTGTCAAAAGGTTGGATGTACAGTGAAATGCTTAGAAAACAAACCATGAAGTACATACCAGTGATTTATATAACTGAGTTAATTTTGAGTAAGTTTTAAAAAAGCTTAAGGGAAATGTTTCAGGGTTTGGGGTTTTCTTGTAAACAACTACGTCTTGAATAATTAGTAGAGATTAATGGAAAAATAATTGCATTCTTTTGGAAATTAATTTCAAAAAAAGCAGTGTGTATTCAAAGGACTTCTGGAATCTATTTTAATGACTGGGAAGTAAATTGCACCTTTAAAATATGCAAATAAGGTGTTCATTAATAGTCATCTTGGCCCTGAAAACAGGGCTGTAATATGAGCCCACTTTCTCATTTACACTGTTATCCTCATGTTATGCTGATATGCTGGTATCTTTAGTGTTACCCGGTAAAATTTGTATTAAAAATTAACATCAAGTGTGTGGATGATGACAGTAATTACTTTTCTCTATCCCAAACATCCAAACGCTCGAAAGGCATAAATATAGATGTTTGCGTGATTTTTGTCAAGGTGTCCTTGAATGAGAGGATTTAAACCTCGACAGTGTTGCTTGGGCCCAAGCCAAGTCATGTGTCCTCATTGGTCTTGAGGCTTTTCCTGTGAACGCAGCTGTCACTCTCCTTTGCAGAGTATCCTAATGGAATGAGACTTCCCTGTCCAGCCCCTGTCTAAGCCTATGGATGTGTGGCTGAGGCTGTAGGAACCCCCAGCTATTTAGCACCCCTCACTTGAGCTTGATAGTTTTTCATTGCTCCAATACCAACTTTGCAAAAAAAAAATAAAAATCTCCTAATGATGATATTTATAAAATTATATGTTAAGCAAATTAGCTTGATTAATAGATATATATCATACTTAAAATAAATGATGTGCAAAGTGCAAGAGGATCATTGCCTGCTTTATTTGAACCTTCTCTATATGCACAGGCTTCATTGTTGTGGCAATATTGATAAACCTACATTTTCCAGTCTTCAGCTGTATCAGTAGAAGCATATTGGTGCACATACAGTTTGTTTCCCTTCCCTTAGGAGAACTGGGATATTAGGATTTACTTTCCCTCAGAGATTTTACAATTAGACTGTGGCTGTATCAAATTGCTTGCATTTTTTGCATACTCCTGATGAAAATTGCACTGACATTTGAGTATATTCATTAGGATGGTCATGAAAATGCAATGGTAATGGTGCAAAGTAGTTCTGCCTCTCACAAAACAAATGAAACCCATTTTCCTATGGTTTTGTCTATTTAATGATGTCCTATTTATCTTACACACGCATTCTGTCCCTTTGCCTCTGTTTTCTGATGTAGCTCTTAAGATCCTAGTCATCATGTGCTGTGCCTTGTCAAGGAAATATGTATAATTACAGGTGGACTGAGTACAGCCAAGGAGAATGTATCATGGCTGAGTTCTGCCTCCTTTTCCATCAATGGTATAATTAATTTAGATATCTTCCTTTGCCTTTGCTAGTAGTTTTTGAATTCTCTGGGCCTCTTCCCCTTTAAAGTTTCTGGGAAGGAGAAAGACACCAGGAAACATGATATCCTGGAAAGTCATGCCTCACTCTACATAACTGATTCAAAAACTGCCATGAGCCCTGGCCTCAGAAAGAGACTTTAAAGATCAAATAAACATACAACTTCGGATATGTTTCCTCAGAGCAGACTGAGACCATCTAAAAGCTTGCTGCATTTAGAATGGATGATCCTGTTCTTGCCAATATCTTTGTACCCAATTTTGGCACTCACTTGACTCCTTGGTGAGTGGATTCAATCTGCTAAATCCTCTGGGCGGAGTTGGACTGCCCATTTGGGCAGCAGTCAGCTCTTAGATTCGTTCTGCTGCATCCTCTACCAGCACCCTTTCCCTCTGATTATCCTGACATGCTTCCTATGTTGTGTCCTTGTCTCCCACTGGACTTGCTTATCAGACTTTCTAGATCTACATTTATTCAACTAGAATGCAGTTAAATCAACCTTCCCTCACAGAGCTGCTCCACTGGGAGTTTTGTGGACAAAAGCAAAAGGTCTGTTTCATCTGCAGTCACTTTTCTTACTGTGGGAGGCTTCTCTGCTTCCCTGTGCTGTCACCCAGCACTTGGAATGAATTTCTAGTCTTTCCCTTTAGAACATCTTCACCAGCAAAGATGTAAATCCATAACTCCTTGCTGTGACTATTAGTGCGTATATTCATGTTGTTAATCCTATTTCTATTTTAGTTGATCATATAGAAAAGACTTATAAAGTGCAGGGTCCTACTATCAATTTTCTTTTGCTATGGCATATTAATTACTGACTGCCCTCTAACATTTCACAGGACCGGTCCGTTGGAGCATTTGGCCATCATATAATTCTTCAAATTTTTGGCTTTTAATAGTAGACCTTTTTGTTCATAGCTGAAACTAGATTTACCGCTAGGTTAAGCGGTTTCTTGAAATTCAGGAAAAGGGTTGGTTTTGACATTTGACAGTTAAACTCAGAAATTTTACTGCACTTGGATAATTCTTTCGCAATTTGTTCCTTTCTGCGCATGTTGTGGTACTTCACTAAATTCAGCATCAAACTTCTTGATCTGTAGATAAGGAAACTAAGATACAGACATGCAGTTACTCATTTCTTACCTCTGATTAGAACTTGGATTTTCTGACTGCTTTGTTTCTTTCTTTGAATAGCTTCCCTTAATCTAGCATCTGAATGTTATTGTTTGTTTGTTTTTTTAAACTAACCTATACTTATCCTACAATTCTAGAAACGTGTGAAATCCCACGGTGCATGCCAATGCTCCTCAGAATTTATGGTATAGATTAAGGTGCACAAAATATCTTAATGCAAAAATGTGCATGCAGTTACAGGAGATGGACTTGTTAAAGATAATTGGGAATAATGAACACCTCGAAGTCAAGGTGGTGAATGACGTTAATGTGTTTCACAGGCGGAAGTTTAACAAGCTTAACTCAGTGGTTCTGGAGAGACCTCTGTCTCTTTGAATGTAACACGGTTTCAAAATTATTCTTGAAAAAAGAAGGTGCCAGGGGCAGAGGAACCGCTACTTTAAAGAAAAGAATGAGGCTTCTACAGGCACTGCATACTTTTGAAGGATGGCACATAATACAGCGGGGGAAACTTTGGAGGGAAACAGTCGGGATGGTGCAGTTCTTGCTCTGTATCGGTCTGAAGTTGAGAGAGGACCTGAATTCAGCTGCACGATGCTCCCAAGGCAGCCATGTCCTTCCAGGGCTGAGGGAGTAAATGGGTCCTGGTGGCTGGGAATGATTTGAAGAGCTGTTCCTTGAGAATGTGATCTGCACTGTGATGGCACAGGAGGAGCTGTAAAGGGGTGGGAGGAAGGGAAGAAAACAGGTCTACATTCAACTTGCTTTCTTCTTAGTTCCTTGCTGGGGGGAGGAGATGGGGAGACAGGAGCAGCTCCTCCCCTGTCTTGCTCTTGCTGCTCATCAGAGATCTCATTGGTGCAGCATGAAGGGTTTAATTGTTCCTCCTGGCATGGGGAGACCTTCCATGTGTCTTTCCTATACAGGAAGGGAGTGCACTGTGAATCTGCTCTGTAGATGATGAAGTTCTTGGTTCATCATTCCTGGGTCTGCTAACCCAGCAGCTAAGCAAAGCACAGCAATAACCAGTTTATGGTTCCGGAGTGCTTCCTTCAGGGCTCTCCCTCATGACACAGTAGGCACAGAGCCCATGAGAAGAAAAAGATTTACCGCAAACTTTGGAGAACTTTGGATTGAGGTAAGTTCAGGTGGAAGCTTTCAGAGGAAAGGGAAAGGGAGTAAAAAGAGAGAAGGAAAGCTAAAGGTCAGAGTATTTATGAGATGTCTGTACTGTGAAGGAGAGGGATGCATCGAAAAGCAGAAGAAATGGGTGGGAAGTAAGTATTCTGAGGGCAGAGGATGATAAAGGTTTGAGGGACCTGGTGCTTGTTGAAGAGTTGGTCTGAATAGAAGGCGATCAGTTCCTTACAGGAGCAAATAGCAGATGATGTCTGGGGAAGGAGCATGTCCTTAGGAATGATAAATTTTGCTGTAAGTTAATTGTGTAATTGTGTAATTGTTGTGATTTGCAACAAGCAACAGGAGGAGCTCTGAAATAGATGTGAATTTAGAAGCTGAAGGAGAAGGACATAAATGCAGGGGTTTTGACAAAAAGATACAAAGATAGTAATTTTCAAGAAGAAAAAGGAGAATTTGAACATTTATAGGAGGAAATGATTATGCTCATACTGTATGATGATGCAGTCTTCAGTCAAAATCCAGACTCATCTGTCTTCAGAAAATTGCTGAATTATTTGATATTTGGACAAATCCCAATTTAACTTTCTAACGTGTGGAAGAGGTTTGGGGTCTTTTTTTTTGTTTGTTTGGGGTTTTTTTTGTTAGTTTTTGTTTGGTTGGTTTTTTGATTGGTTGGGTTTGTTTGTTTGTTTGCTGGGTTATTTTACAAAGCACCTGACACCTTTCAAAATAAGGGAAGGTTCTTTAGAAGAAATGTTACCTTTGGGAAATCTGTCTGCAATGTCTCAAGTGTAAGTCTCTTCACAGAATTTTTGGTTGCTGACTGCTCGTCCTAGCAGCCATGAAACAGGGGAGTATAGCAGAAGGTGTAGAGGGATTTGACTGAGAATCTGGAGGTGTTGATGATGAAAACAGAGAATTGATTAATTAGGTACAGATAACATATCAAAAGGGTTGAAGGCCAGAGGATGGACTGAAGAGTGACCTTTTTTGTTTTGTTTTGTTTTGTTTTGTTTTAAGAATGGGCTAATAAAAGAGAAATTGTTACTTGCACATGTCCTGTGCTGCTAACTGCCAGGAAAGTGTATGGTGGCTTGCGGTATGAGGAGGTGTGGAGGAAATAACAGATGCTATGAGGAGAGAAAATGTCGATTATCAGAGCCCAAGTGCTCCAGCTGTATAGGATGGCCTTTCCTGCTTCAACAGGCCATTATTACAGCCTATCATGGTCACTGAAAAGACAAAGAAGTCCTTGCAGAGGCTTCTTTTCTCTGGATTTACCACGTGGAGATGTACACTCTCCAGTATTTTAGCTCAGTATTTTAACGTGAAGGAAGCCTGGAAAGCTCATTGCCTAAAAGAGTCTTTTGTTTCTGCCATTCTAGTAACAAAGAAAGTTTTTGGTGCTAAAATAAGTGATGTGATGTACTGTACTTCTAAAGCTGTTAAAAGGCTCTTAACAGCTCTATAAAATACTTGCCGCCTCCTCCTGTGCTTTCAGAAAATTTTACTCCAATATTTATTTCGCTGGCTTATACAGAATTTCCTCCCCTTTAAAATGTAAGTTGTTAATTATTTCTGGGTTGTCATGATCAACTCCCCTCCAGCTAATAAAATGTACTTGCACTGTAGCTTTATTATTGCTTGCAAAATATTGGAAAAAATAATTTTGCTAGACAGTTGAATTTAAAATATACATATTGACTCGGCAATGCAAATGGATCTTTTATGTTAATTTCCTGCAAATATTCAAATGGTGGAATTTTACTGGAAAAAGCACTCATAAAGGCAAGTCTTTATGAATATTCACTGAAAGCGAATTTTGAATGGTACACTTGAGCCTAATCTTTGAAACTCATGCTGTGTGGGCTAGTTTACATAGGTCACTTCACACTACAGCAAAAATTGCAGCATTCAACTAGTCAGCACTGCACAAATGGGAGCAAATATTGGTTTTAAGGAGTTTGCAGAACATGATACAAAAGCAAGCTTACAATACACTGCAAAATTCTGCATTTTTTCAGAACTCTATGAACAGAAAACAAGGCAAAATTGATGAACAAATTAGGTGTCAACTTTGCCCACCACTAATGAAAATACTTAAAAGCAATTGTGATGGTGCAGAACACCCATGGTGTTTTGGGACAGAAATGGATTACCTGAAATTCTACTTCAAACATCCCAGGAATTCCAGGAAATTATTTTAAGTTGGCACTGCACTGTATAAGTATGAAACACATACATACAATTGTGCACTGTTTGTGCACACTAGCTTTGTACAATTATAGTTTTGAGTAAGTGTAGTGCTGTATTCCCTTCATTCTTTTACTTTTTCATCCTACCAGAGGATCATTGTTACAAAGTTAAACACACCGAAATTTGGCAATGGTCGTGTTAAGCTATCCTTTTATGCAAATTTAATTAGTCCCTGTGGTTTTACCATCTTTAATAAGATGTTCCACTAAATACATGCAAATAGGTATTTTTTGAGGGCTTATAACTTAATTTTAGGAACATGACTTCTCATATAAAATTTTTGCTTCAGAGCATTTGAATTTTAGACATGTGGTCTTCTAAATTTTCTAGTCAAGGCACAGACTACTATAGAACAAACTAGGCTTCATGGTTTCTTTTCCTCAGCAACCTGCCCTGACCTCCTAGAGCCCCTGTGTGGCCCGAAACTCTCTGTTACCCATGGGTTAAGAAAACAACTGCTGTGGAAAGGGGTTTTTTTTGATAAAGCTATCTGTCATGGATAGGGTATTGAATCATTAGGATCAGGCCCCCATTTATATCACAACTTGCTGGTGCAAGTCAGATTCTCCAATGCCATTGGTGTTGCTTAGAGCACCTCAGGGGCTAATGAAGGCTTTCTTTCCTGATGAAATGAACAGTTGTAACTAAAAGCTTGAAGCACTCAAATTATGTCACTTTCCTTGTGCCACAATTCTAATTCTGTTAAATGGGCATAATGTTTTCTTCATGAGAATTCATTGCATAATACTAGCACACTTTTTTTTTGCCTGGTAGGTTCTCTGTTTTCATATATGTATGTTAAAGAGACTTCAAAACACTCCTGTGAATAGGATCTGTATTTCCTGCAAAATCACTCTCAGGTTTGTTTGTGGCACGGTTTACATTGCATGCCTGTTCCTGGTTGCAAATGCCTTTGGTTGCTTTCTCATCTTTTAACCTCCTGTAGCTAGTTTATTGATTATACTCCTGATGAACAAAAATGTAGTGATCCTTGACCTGCGTAATTGTTGGCCTGCAATGTGGTTTTGCAAGGTTTGTACTGCTGTCTTGTGTATTTGGATGAAATATGCAAAGGGAAAATTTGTCAATTCTGCTTGTTATTTTGGGGAATGGAGGGTGTAACATGAGTCAGAGCCGTTTTCCCAAACTGAGCACTATTGAAATATGCTATGGTCTGCTTGGGAGGTGGTGAGGCTGTCAAGTACTTGCAGAATATAACAGAAAGTGCATTTTGTGGTGAATATATTCTGACTTTCCTTTCAGACATCTGCTAGACCTGCAAGGATTCTTGGAGCAAGCCTTGCTGGCTGCTAGAAAGGGATGGGAGTGAGCAAAACATGATTTTTTTTTTTTTTTCCCCCCAGGACTGCCAAGAAATATGCGCAAGCCAGTTTGGTGGTTTTGGCCACTTGGTAAGCTCCCACCTTTGTCAGGTGCATGCTCCATGCTCATAGCTGTTCCCACTGTTTGATGTCCTGAAATGGTAGCTGATACCTAGGATTTTATTACCATGTTTTCTGTCTGTTCTCTCTCCCGTGTGTTCTGTAAGACCTAGTTTGTTCTCGATGTGCAAAAGCTCTGGCCGTCTCACTGTCGATGGTACTTGTGGTAGTTAGTGGTCTAAATGTATTTATCTAGAAATGCTCTACTGGCTGAGTTCTTGCACTGTGCCTCAGTCAAATGTTTTCCCCCCAGCCCTTCTGTGGTAAACAAAGTTCTTTACATTTGAATACTTTAGGGCATGTAATTCTGACAACAGAGCTATGACGCTGAATGACTACCAGAACATGAAAACACTGCAAAGTGACTGATAACACTTCAGCAGGAATTACTATTTATCTTTTATGACCTTAGGAAAAAGATCTGTATTAAAGCAGAGATGTTCCAGGAATGGTCAAGGAGCTTGTTTGATATGGGATGAAGGGCTTGTTAAAATGCATTAAGAGTTATGACAGAGGATGATTTCTTAGCAGTTGTGCATGTTGCCAAAGAATTTTGTCACTATGTAGCCAATAAAAGTCCAAATATGCTAAGGTGACAAGTTACTGGAGGCAATATCAACAAAATTGTAGGGAAAGATACCAGCCAGGTTGCAGCTCATGCAACTTCCATAATAAAGATAAAATTTACAGATGCTTCATATATCCTCAGGGGACGTATTAATTGGTGCTTCTCTGTCCAGAAACACACGTAAACACCCCGCTGCAGCTCATGCTCGGCTCACCGACGACACTTTCGCAGCTTGTTTGTGCCCGCTCCGCAGAGCGCTACCGAAGCGAGAAACGGGATTCGGGAAAAGCGCGCCTGAGGATGTTCGTTCGCTGCACAGTTCTGCCGCGGGAAGCACGCCCAGCGCGGCGGTTCCGTGCTAGCTGCGGGCTCAGCGTGTCCCAGCGCTCGGCTCCGCTGCGGCCCGGGCG
>VZTF01003267.1:1697736-1801708 GCA_013397755.1 Cnemophilus loriae
GGCGTGAGGTGGGCGGCGGGGTAAGGCACGAGGGGACGGTAGGAACACCGCTCCCGGCTCCCTGGGGAACGGGGGTGTCCCTGGGGAATAGCGCGGTGGGGATGGCAGCTGCCGGGAAGCGGTGCGAGGCTGAGGTAAGCGCCGGGGGGCTGTAGGCGTGAGGTGCAACCAACTCGCCTGAAACCCTCAGCAAAGACTTTGGGAGGCCCAAGTTGCATGCCCCGGTTTGCTGCCGTGTCCCGTATTCCTTGCTGTGATACACAGAGCCAGGTGACGCGACAGATCCGGGATAAACTCCGCTCGGCCATGAGCCTGCGCGCCCTCGAGCCGGCCTAATCCCGTGGCCTTGCTCGGAGAAATGTCTCGGCCGTAGCCGGCAAGGACGTGCAGGTGGGCCTGCTGGCTGGAATCTGGATGAAGAATTCAAACCCTTGAAATCCCTAGCTGGGCATCACCCCTGTTGGTGCAAAAGAGCAGGTTCCTCCTACGGACTGTGTCTGTTTTCTGTGGTTTGCAGATCCTGGCTGTCACCCACGTGCGTTTCGCTGGCCGGAAGACGTAGATGTCCCTTGCGACTGAGTCCTTGCATGGACGTTTTGAGGATGAAACGCTACATAAACTCCTAAAGCACAGCACCTGAGGACATTGCTACGGACATGGACATCATTATTTATTTACATTTGCTTTAATCAGGAGGAGCTTTTTTGTAAACATGAATTGCCGGGCTCTTTCCTTGAGATGTCGTTTCTTGTTTCATGCTATTGAAACATTAATCTTAACTTATTATGATTCCTTTGTGTTGGTCAGCTCTCAGGGACATTTCCCTAGGCTTGTAAATGTGGGAGCTTTCAAGAATGTGTCAATCGTGCCAACTCAAGCCACTTGTGGGCTGCCAGACCGAAGTACTTTTTGTCATAGCTCAGTAGCTGTTCAAAGTATTATATCCTGCACTCAGAGGTTTTGTGTTCAGGAATGTCCATATAGGTCATCGCCTTCGTCCTACAAACGGCTTCTCTCAGAAGGCCTAGGTACCTGTATCACAGAGGACAAGAGGGACTTGCATCCAGGGTCCTCCAGCAACGCTTCCAGTTTTATTTTTCATAAGCACAAGGATTGCTTCTCTACTCCCCGTTCTCCAAGGCTTGGAGCTTCATTTACGTTAACTGTATGGTTGAAACCTGAGCAAGAAGGTGTAATGTAAGTAGTATTGAAGGTGTTTACTTTCCTGGTGCTCTTAAAAAAATTGGTCGTTGTAGTCACAGTCATTATTAGCAAGCTCTTTAAACTTTTAAAAGGTGCGGTGGGAAACTGTGACGTTTATAGAGCTGTATTTAGGTTGGGGTCTTCCCAGATGTCAAGACAAGCGGCTTCAGTTTCAGTGGCGTTGACTCAGATGATAGTCCGATTGCTTTCTGTACTTGGAGCTATTCGTACATAAGATGCATGTCTGTTCTCAAAAAGAGAAATTTGTGTTTGCAATTCACATTCCTTCTGAAAGCTGCTAGAAAATGAAGTTGTCACAGGGTTGTGCTGTTGCTGCTTTCATGATGGAAAAAAAATTATCTAAGATGTTAGGACTTCTCCAACTCAAGTTTGTCTTAAAAACAAACAAGGAAAGCCACTGAAATGAGTATTTTGGACATATAGAAGAGAGGTCGTGGAGTTCCTGGAAGATCTGGGGAATGTTGTCCGCCTGGAAGACTGTGTTGCTGCTTTAACAAACGATTCCACTATTTAAACTGCTAGTGAAGTTTCGCTAGGTACTCACAAAATAGAGGTGGCTAAGCATGCTTCCTCTGCTATTTGCCTACATGTTGCATTTTCGGGAAATACTGCTGTTAAATGTGACCTTTCAGCTTGACTGGGCCTTACTATAATGAAAAACCTGCTTTTTGAAAAATGCATCCTAGATCCTGCAAAAAAAAGTTCCCGTCACCTATCACAAAATGCAGAGCCTCCCACTCTTTCTTACCTTTGTTGTGCAGATCTCTTTAAAATTAACCACACCAAAAGTATAGTTCGTTCCTTCGGACTACATACCACAAATGATTTTATACTTGTGTTCATAACTTATTCTCAGAATGTAGCTAATGATCTGCTTTGTTGAGGCATTCTTGATACTTAGTTTGCATGCTGCTGTGAAATATTAACTTGTCTAGGGCTATCAAAATCATCAGAAACAATAGAAATATCTAAAATTGTCATGTGAAATTAAAGTATGCTTTATGCAGTGATAATTACCTTAAACTCAACCTAACTGTAGAATTTGTGGTTATGGAGGGGAAATAAATGAGGTCTGCAGAGCAAAAGGGACTTTTGTTTGAGTTGAAGTTAAATCATTTCAGCTGGCGGTATGTGTAAAGGCATCTCTGGAGCTTTGGCCTGAGGCTTTGTTAAAGACAGCATTTTCTGTATAATGGTTGAATCTCGAATGTCAGAGAGTCCATTTCTGGTGCTGTCCCTTGCCATGAGTTCTTGTCCACACACGCGTGGGCACGTCAGAGTGTCCTTCAGGGCAGAGCACATGCCTAACTTGGAGCAGGAGCATCCTGCTAATTTCCAAGCAAGCTGTTGCTGCAACGTGTTGAGTGAGATCTGTGAAAGTCTTTTGTCAGTGGGATAGGCTTTGATGCATAGAGCCTAAAACAATGAAATGTTATGTCCTTAGTTTCAAATGATTAAGTGCTGTGAAGAAACCAGACTCTACTGATGACTGATAAGCCATGGACTAGTGTAAAAGATTAGCTTCCAATTGCTGCTGTGTTAATAACTACACAGTGTACATATTCCTGTTCAGTGGGTTTTATAGGTCACTTTAAAATTTAAATGTTTTTATTTCATTTTTGTAATAGAGCACTTCATTCTTATGCCTTGCTACTCAACATGTAGAAAAGACAATGGTAAAGCCCAGTCTTGAAAACTGAAGATGGACAGCAGTTATTCCAGTGGTCAGGATGATATGCTGCTGTCCAGGTGCTTTTGTTTCACCGTTCACACAAAGAACTGGATTATTTTTTCTTTTTTTCATAAAAGGAATATTGAGCTCCGGTTCTGGTGGAACAGTTGTTGCACATGAATAGCCATTGAAGCTTGACTCAGAAGGCATCTTACAAAAGAGAAATAACTTACCAGCAAACTAAGATGCTTTCCCTTTTATTATATCAATTTAGTGAGTCCTTCAGGTTGGCAGATGGAGTTTGACTTACTGAATGTCCTACATTTTGCAGTCCCTGATGGGGAATTGTCCCTGTTACATGTCATTTGTGAGACTTTTTAAACCCCATTGTCACAGCAGAGGAGCCTCACAGAACTGGGATGCATTCTAACAAAGTCTTTGTGTTCCCACCAAAGCATTGGGAAGATTGGCCAGAACGAGCTGCTCATTTTGCCAGTAGAACAATTGAAAGTTTAACAAGGTATTTTTTTTTTTTACTGGGAAAGTGCTCTTACATCAAGTACAACAGACCCTTGTGTTTTGGACATGCCATACTGGTGTGTTTTTGTGCTGAATTTTATATGGTCTGCCTGTGAGAGTGTGTGCTTAGGAAAGAAGCTAGGAGTGTTGCTGCCTAGTATCCCATTACATCCTGTGACATTCTGATAGGCATGTACCCATGCAAGAGAATAGCAGGATTTCTATTAGAAGTTACTGTGCTAGCTGAAATGAAAGGGAGTGATGTGAGGATCCAAGTCTGAAGGCCCTTTAAAGATTGCACACAAGCAGAGACACCAAGAATTTTCTTCATCAGTTTCGTATACCAAGTTTTCTTACGTGAATCTGGGAGACAATACACTTTGACACAGAGAGAAAAGTCAGGTCGTGTTACAGATTTATTTGAAGCCCTGATATTCTTTTAAGATGTTTAGTAGAGATATTTGTAGGCATGCTTTTAAGTCACTGCATATTGGAAATATTGAAGAAAAGCAAGTGAAGAGTGAGAAAGCATTGACATTTGTACTTCAGTCTTTAAATTTGCTTTCCCTTTAGGCAGTCAGCGAGCAGAGTTCTTGCCCCTGAGTTTCATTCTTGCCTTATGCTTGCTGACTTGCCACCACATATAAGCTGCCTATAGTGGTTATTCATGCATGCTAGGCTTCTACTCATATTCTTATCCTATTCCATTGTGAAGAATTATCATCATATACAGTTTCCTGTATTGTGCTAATGCTTACATACAGCCTACACACAGGCTTACTGAAGGCAATTATATTAACTGATGAGTACATGCAGCAAGTGAGCAACAGGATCAGCGGGAATGGCCTGATTGTGAAGTGGGTAGCACACAGGTTTTTTTAACTTTATTTATCTAAGTGACTGAAATCATATGGTATTACTTATCCATTCAGACATTTTACGTTAGGAATTAGACTGAGAGGGGTATTTGCTCTAAGATACCATGCATCTGATTTTGACCCAGTGTGGATGTTCTCATTTGCTCCAGTTAATGTGTGGGCAACACCAGTGCAGCCACGTTAGATTCTCTAGAATCTTTTTCTCTTTGAAAGCTGACCAAGTGGATTTGTGTTATTTGCTTTTTTCCCCTCCATCCCCACCACTGAGATATATGTAGTCAGGTTGTAGTATGGCTCTGTGGGACTGCAGGTTACCAGAAGTTGAAGACTTCACAAAGAATAGTGGCTTCTCTCTGTAATCATGGCTGGAATGGAAAATCAAGCTCAGAGTCAGAAGTAGTGCTTCTTCCTATTTCACCTATGTTAGAACTAGTTTGGATTTTTTCTTTTTCCTTCCCTCTCTTCTCTTTTCCCTCTTGATTTTCCTCTTTTGCTAGTAAGTCACAATTCACATTTGTTCTTTCCAGTTTTCAAAGTGATGTACATCAAGGTCGCTTCCCTTCTTAAAGTCATGACACCTTTGGGGATAAAAACAATGTGGGGATGTTTGTTTTAGATAACTAAAATAAACAAAACCCTGGATTATCCAATTATTGTTTATCCAGGAACTGGGTAAATCCAGTTCCTAAATATTTTGCTACTTAGCTGAGCTTTCCTTCACATTTATTATCTAACAAAACTAGCATGTTTACAAGCAAACAAAATATTGAAAAGACCAGTGGACAATTTATTAAGAAATGTGGTTTTAGTAAGGTTGGGAAAACAGAAGTCTTCATTTTGCAAGGTGTTTCATTGACAACATTCCAGCAGGCTAAAATAGTAACAGGATGAATTAATTTTTCTCTTGGATTTAAAGGCGAATTAGTGAATAAAGCAGTATCAAAGAACAGTCTTTTTGATAGTTTTCTTTTATAAATGCCGAGTAGATGAAGAGACTTATCAGTAGATAGGGGTTTTCTGGTTTTATATTTTTTGCTTCTGAAATCTCTGTAAGTAAATACTAATCTCATACAAATTTTATGTGCTTTCTTCTTGTGACTTGGTGCACTAATTTAATCTGGTGTAACTGTTAAAATATTTGACTTTTCATGGGTCAGTACATTGAGAATTGTATTTCTTGAGACGCTCAAATGGGAAGGGTAGAACTTTATAATTTTTTTCTTGTATTTATGATTACTTTAATAAAATACATAGTTGTTTCACAAGCATATGGAGCCTGTGCTTTCTCAGAACTCTTGACATCATGATGATTGGATTGGCAAAAGCATTTCAGCAGCTTGAAATTCAAAATGGATTGCTATGGATGGTATTCTCTGTACCTTATATGTCATTGTTGCATTTGCTATTGATGTGACTTCTTTGTGGGGAAAAAAGTCCCAATAAGTGTCTGGATATCCTTCTTGCCTTGCTCTAGTTTCTTAGGTTAAAGAAAGACACTGCACAGGGGAGAGTGTAGGGTAAGCTGGTGTTAGGGCTGCCTTACCTGAACAGATGGGGTGGAAAGATGGAAGACTTATTACCAAAGCATATAATTTGTACTGCTTTTTGTGGTTATATTGCATTTGCCTTGTTAGACTGAGGAAAATTAAAGTGCCTCCACAGGATGTACCAAGTTGCACGGCTTTGTATGAAAAGTGTGGCAGAGACCTGCACAGTCACTGTGGTTTCTGTCATGGAACCTTCAAGAGAGAAGGCGGACTGGACCTCTCTTCCACCCCCAAATGAACTGGGCTTGCAAGCACTCAATAAAAAAAGCAAAACACAAAAACCAACCAACTAAAACCCCAAAACAACCCAAAAACCTAACAGATCAAGACAGAAAATATCTTTGCTAAAGTTCTTTTACACTTAGTACATCCTGTGACTTTCACTGTCACTGAGCATCTTCTCAAGAGCTGTATTTTTAATGTTTATTTTAATACATTCTGGTTAGCATCACTTTACAGGATAGCACCTTGGCAAGAATGTGTATATGTGTGTGCCTCTGACCTTATGTTGTTTTTCTTGGTTATTTCCAAAGGTGTGTGATAGAAAAGGCTATTGATGGGCAGACTGTGTTCAAACTCACAATCTCTGAGAAAGAGACCATGTTTTATTATCGCACAGTAAATGGTTTGCAGCCACCAATAAAAGTAATGACACTGGGGAGAATTGTTGTGAAGAAATGGATTCATCTTAGTGTGCAGGTGAGTAAAATAAAAACCTTTTAATATTTTTTGAAATACAACATTTGTGTGAGGATGTATAACTGTATAAATATAAAAGAATAAATTGGGGGATGTAAATGATAAATCTTGAGTCTCATAGGTAAGGATCTTAATTTGGGAGCTCATTTTCAGGCAGTTGCTAATTTAGCACTGGAAAGAAATGCTATGCCCATTTTTCTGAACAAGCAGACTGTACAAAACTGAAAACTCTCACCTTTAAGAACATGAGTATGTGAGGTGAAGAAAAGCTTGTACTGATCTGAGATACTTGCATCAAACATTACCAGTTAGTCTTGGGTCTCAGATTATTTCCTATAGAAGGGAATGCCATTCTCATCTTTACATGCTAATGTACTTACCTTACAGAGATGTGTCCCATTTAATTTTAAAAACTCCTTAGAGCGCAGATGAGTAAATGTGTGAGTTTGTGCACGATCAGTCAAGCTAGTAAGTTACAGAGCTATTACCTCTTATTTTAAGAATATGATTCAGAATTGTTAGAACACAATCCTTGTGTTCTAAAAGTCTTCTGTTGACATAACTTTTTAATAAGTGTACAAATATCCACCGAGGATAAAGCAAAATTGAGTTTGTTAAAATTTAAACTGTATGTACAAAAATCAGTAAACAAACATGGAAGAAATTAAAATTCAGTTATTTGCATGTCTTGTAATTCCCAGCAGACACCCTAGCAAATTCTATTTGCAAGCCAAGTTCAACTAATAATTATAAAACACAATTATCAGGTATTGAATTGTTTATCTTCTCCTTCCTTCATTTCCTTTATCCATTTTGTTAAGTTTCGTTTGGTCTACAGCACAATCAAGAATAGTTTTGCTGCTTTCTTGAGACTTGCTAAAAGGTATTGACTGTGATTTGGATTTTTAGTGCTGATCTTGTCACTTGCAAGAAGTCTCTAAGCTGACGTCTTGATTTTTTTGCAGTTTTCTTTTTTCCAGGATAACAGCATGGTAGTGTGAATAAGATTTTGGCTGTTGGATTAAAAGAGTGACCTTAAGGTAGAACTAATGAACTTTACACTTCAAGCACTCCAAGGGTGCTATATTACTACTGCTGCTGCTGTCAGCTGCATTTTGTAGCTCAGGAACTGCTAAAGCCCGGCATAGCCAAGTGAAAGTGAAAGAGCTGGTTAAATACACACACAGATTTTGAACTACATCACAAAGGAACGTGAAGCACCCTGTGGAATTTGCTCCTTTGTTTCTCTTCGGAAAGTTGTTCAATCCATAGCAGGAGTAAAGGAATATAGCTTCTAGACCCTTAAGGGAACTGCAGGCTTAATGCCTTTTTGAAGTTTCTGAGCTCAGGGTAGAACTTTCCTGTGCTTGGTGCTATTGTAGGATGCAACTTACCATTAAAGATAGTGGCTGCACCCTGATCCATTTAGCCCTTGGCGTGGCTATCAAACTTCAGGCAAAGGTTTGGGTTTTTTGTTTGTTCGTTTTTTAGCAGGAGTCCAAAAGCATTTCTTTTTCTATAAACGGAGAAGTAAATGGAAAATGAGAATACAAGAGAGACCATACAAAAATATGCAAAAGTAACTTGCGTCTGGAAGTGTCTGTGTATCATACACACAGATGCTAGGCAACAGACACCATGATAGAGGAGTGTGTAATATTGGTTACAGATGTGAAACTGAATTTAGAAGAGAAAAAATATGGTGGGATGGCAGATACATTTGGAATTCAGGTGTAAGAGCATATGTCTATTCAGGAATGATAAAAATGAAAGCTAAATGGTGGAATAGCACCAAATAGTAATTAAATGATAAGAGGGAAGGAAAGAAGAAAGGATAGCACAAACTGAAAATAATTTTTTTGGAATAAAATAATTCTAGGGGAAGAGAAGGCTAGTAAATTAATTCTACTGAGGTAATCTAGGAGTTTAAATCCTTGGGTTTGTATTTAGATGTGTAATTTGTTAGAGGAAACTACTACTAAGAACCATGTCATTGCAGAGACTTATTTTCCAGTTTATAGCTGGGAAATTTAAGTTCTACTAACAAGAGCGGGGCCCAAACATTCCTGTATGTTCTGCATGAAGAGTTTCTTCATCGAGTAGTTGCTGAAGCAGAAAGGCTGGGTATACCAGCTTTGTTAAGTGATGAGGGCGTTATCAGAGATGTAGGTCTCAAGAATAATGTTGAGCATTTATAACTAGAGTCAGATGAAACAGAAGAGTAAACAGTTCTTTGGTTTTCTAAGTACACTTTTGGGTTTCAAAGAGAACAAACGAATGCAACGACTTTAATGACACGAGGTAAACTTTGGAGTCCAGAGATTGAATGAAAGAAAAAAGCCTGGAGGTTTTAAAAAATTAATATAATAGAATTAAGAGAAATTTCTGCCCTTAAAGGAAAAAAATATGGATATGTACTGCCCAGGCTTATCTGTGTGAATAAGCACCTCTGCAGTTAGAGAGGGCAGAGTGTGTGAGCATTGGGGAATGGGGAAGCAAATTCACAGAAAATGCTATGTAGGATAGAAATAAAACTATAAAGTGGTTGATCTGAATTAGACTGTCAAATGGTAAAAAATTTCTTTTGTGTAAGAAGGCAAGACCTGAGTACAGTGAAAGTGTGCTTGAGATTAAGGATGATTTGAGTAAGGTCCTCAGAATCAATAAATACCTTGCTTCTGTTTTCAGGAGTCACAAAGCAAAACCAATCAGGGTAACAGATATTAATGTATGGAAACAAAAGTGATCATAAAGACTAGAAACATGAATTTGTAAACTTATTGTGAACATGCTGCTGTAATCAGATGGTCTTTGTCCAAAGATTCTGAAAGGAGTGGCACATAAAATACTTTGACAAGGAGATACTCTATGCAAAGCTACCAGAGATGGAGCTATAATGCTTATATTTAGGAAGGGTGTCATGTTGATGCCAGCCAGCGGCCAAGCACCTGGGCCCTCCTCACGCCTGCCAGAGGAACAGGGGAGGCAACAGAAATAGCTAAAATGAGAAAAATTCATGAAGGAAAGAGGCTGGGAGGGGAGCACATGATGTAAAGGCAATCACTCACCCCCTCCCACTAACAGACCACTGCCCAGCCAATTTCTTAGCAGCAGGCCACCCTGGAAGTAAAACCCCTATCTCCTCACATTCCTTCTTCTACCTTAGTTTTTATTGCTGAGTGTGAGGCTATTGAGTAAGGTCTCTTTGTCCCAGCCGTCTCCTTTCCCAGTTTCTTGGCCCAACCCTGGCTTACGGCTGAGGTGGGATGAGGAGTTCAGCTGGGAAAAGAGAAAGGCTTGACACTGGGCAAGCTCTCTTCAGCAATAACTAAAATAGTAACGTGCCGTCAATGCCGTTTTACCCACAAATTTGAAACACGGCACCCTACAGGGTGCTGTGAAAAAATTTACCTCCACTCTAGCCAAAGCCTGTACCAAGAGGAAGGAAAAAGGATCTTGGCAATGCAGACCTATTTGTCTTGACGCAGTGGTGTATGAGGATTTAGAAAAGATCTTTGAAGAAATAGATAAAGATGTGGAGCTAAATGAAAAAGGGGATAAAATGCAGCATGGATTTACTATAGATAGCTCATCACTGTCTAACCTCTTAGCTGTTTTTTGATGAGAAGGCTGATTTTCAGGCAAAGTAAATGTGTCAGATTTCCTCTATCTGGAGTTGAATTTAGCATTGATGTGACAACCTATGAGAAGTTGTAGGGTCAAAGGGAATGCTCATAGGAAGGATTGCAATAGATACTGCTCAAAGGAACTTATAATCGTGGGGAGAGGGGAGGCAAAAAAACAATTGAATTGTTTGAGAATTAGTCTTTGGACCAGCCTTGTGTTTTATATTTGTAAATTATTTTGGCAGAAATATTAAGAGTGTACCTATCATAGCAGCTGGTAACAGACATAATCAGAAAGGGGAACAGTAAGATGTAGTACAGGAAGAATGGCATGACCAAAAAGACTAGGGGAACTGGCATGAAATAAAATTGGTTTTACAAAATGCAAAGTAGTGAAATTGAAATTCCTCACGAAATTTTTTACTGTTCTAGTTGTTTTCAGTTGGTGAGGATCAGGTCTTTCAGGTTCTGACAGTTTTACAGCTCTTCTGTGTGTTTGATCTTGATTTAATGATATTTTTCACTGTATATTTTTAGATATATGTTAGCCAAAACTCTGAAGGTACACATTGGAGTAAAAGATATATGGCCTTAACTTAAAAGAATCTGATATGCACTGAAGTGAAACCTCAGAAAAACTGGCATCTTAAAATCTTAGCTTTGAAAGAAATAAAAAAATTGAGCATAGCAATGCATAATTAAGGCCAATTGTGTACCTTATTATCTCTGCAAAGTGAAACCAATATCAGATTTATTCCACTTAATAACAGTGGCACCACTGTGTATTTTCTTCTTCAGTTTCACTGTTATGTCTTTCACTTTCCCTTTTATACTTCAGAATTTATTAACCAATTAAGAAGAGTGGAATTTAAACATGAATTTGCAGATACAGACAAGGCAGCTGAAACAAGAGACTCTTTGAGAACATGTCAGATTGATGTTTTTGTTTCATATTTAGTGTCTGCAATTATAAAAATAGTCTTTTTGCTAGCCTTTATTTTGCCTGATCATATCTATGTAACTCTGCCATGTTTTGGCAGACTATAACACATTAAAAGCTTTGGAAAGTAAGTTTAAAATCTAAATGCAGAGAGGTAACCGTGACTGAATTACTCTCCTGGGAGGAAAAGGCTCTTAGAGTGCCTATTGAAATCAGCATTATCATTTCAATACATGTCAAATATGAGTCATTTCCTAGTTTAGGCAAAATTTCTTTATAAATCTTTAAATCTTCCACTTCTTTCAAGAAAAGGTTAAAGTACTTATGATTTAATGAGACCGCTTTACATCATAACTGTTTGACTATCAAGAGAAAACTTGTCCTTTCCAATTTGTGAAATCTTTTTATTTTTTGCACAAGTTTTTGAATACTTTACAATTTATTTTATAAGCAAAGAACCTGAGACTTAAAAGCAGGGAGGCAAACATTTATTCTATACACTCCCTGTGTATGTATTACTAAATACAGGGTGTTCTAAACTGTATAGTCCCTAAGTTTGATAAGGACACGAGAAAGCAAGAAAGCATTTTGATTTAACAAACGACTTTGATCTCCTCTTTGAAGTCACCACTTACTATCTATTAAGAGTAGTTTGTCAGGTCCAAGAAGGGAGTGGAGAGTTTGCATTAATTCTGCATTTGGGAGCTTCATGTCCATTAATTGCAATTGTGTGTTGAAAATATTTAGGAAGATGCAGTCTATCCATATGGCTGGTGCTCTGCTCCCACCAGACAGTGGGAATAAAACACATTTTACAGTCTGTCATGTATTTGAGTGTGTGTTTGGAGAACTGTTCACACACACAGTGAGCATGGAGCTGCTTCAGCATCTATTCTGCTACTGTTGCAGGCCATTCAGGTTCCGCTGCTGGACATGCAGCCCCCGTGTTCTTTGATATTAGTAAAACCTATTTTTTTCCCTGCATCCAGAGGTCCTGCTATGGTTCTTGCCTCTTCTCCTCCTGTCCTATGGGTATTAGCATGCTGACTGTGTAAATTTGAAAGCTCTGTTGTAACTTCAGCTTCTTGAGAAAACGAGATACTACCCAGATGATTCTTTCTACCCACACTGTCTCTTCAACTGCTTCTTTCCTTGCCTGAATATGAGTTTGAATATATTTACAGATTTAAATTTGCAGTCTGACAGCTGCCTTGGAACACAAGACAAGGAGCTTTGCTTGGGCTAAGATTTTAATTTCAGAGATTGCCAAAAATACAGGTTTTGTCAATGCCATCTTGATTCCACTTCTGTAAATTGCAAATGTGTTTTGTAATTGCAGTTGCAAATTCCACTGAAATCTGTCCAGACTCTGTTATATATGGTAGGAGTGGAATTAAGCCTTTGTATGGCCAGTGCTGAGAGGAGGTAGTATGGAATGTTTTGCAGAAGCTATGCCTGATTTGTCTGGAGAGTTTAAAGATTTGAAAACCGTCAATTTTCAATTTGCTTTGCAAGCAGTTGGTTTTCTTGTACAAAAATAAGTCGCAGCCAATTAAATTGTATTTTTAATAATGAAAACACTATGTTAAGAATGATTTGCCTTCTTTTTTTTCCCCCAGTCTCAAAACTTTAAATGTCCTGCGGGTCTCAGGTACTTTTGTGTTCCCTTGAGCTGTGTGGGAGAAACTTGGAGAGTTTGGAAGTGTCTCCTTGTACTTGTTAAAGTGTTGGTATACTACACTGAGACTTGCTGGGTGCATCTACATTGTCACTTTTGTGTATGAGAAGAGTTCTTGTTGATACAGGTTTCCCTTCTGTCTATTTTGAGTCTTGTTTTACTAAAGAGTCCTATTGTTATGCTTCAATTTGATTCCTTTTTGGGGAGACCAAGCTTGAAGTTGTAGAATGGAGTATCAGCATTTAGAGCACACCATTTGCAATGGGGGCAGAAGGTCCTCCAGCAGGTCGTTCTTGGCACGCACAGTGCGTGAACAGAAAACAAGCAACTGATTTCAACATCTTTGCCAGTAAAGATGGATCACAAATATTGAGCAATTGTCCTTTCCTCTTTATGCTGTGCAAGTTGCTAAGTAAATGTTTTCACAAGATACTTGAAACTTTTTTTGATGAGTCTAAAAGCTTAATGAGTACAGCCAATTAGAACAGCTTTTGTTTTCCTGAGGGTTTTTTTGTTTGTTTGTTATTGGATTTTTTGTTTGTTTGTTTTGGGTGTTTTGTTTATTTATTTTTTTAAAGTGATTTCTACATTTGGTTCAGGTTTTTGTAGCTTAACGACAGACTTAAATCAGAAGTCTGATCAAGAAATGGAAGATGAAACTTTCAGGTTGTCCTTTGTGCAACCTCCATTATTTATGTGTGAACTCTGTCTTACATCTTGCGTTAACATCTGTGCATGCAGCAAATGGAGGGTGACATAGATTACACGTGTAGATCTTGTCCAACGCAAAGTCCGTGTGTGCCAGTGGCGGTCCAGAGGGGGAGTCTTGTGCTAAGGCTTCACATGTATCATTTTCTCATGGAAGCAAAGAATATTTCCTAGCTCTGAACAACTTATCAGCTTGTCTGGAAAGTAGAAAGTTCTGGGATAGAAGAGGGGGAGAAACTCCTTCTGTCTATGTATCTCATTCCAGTGCCTTGGCTCAATAATGCTGTAGTTTTTGCATAATTTAAGTATTGCTCTTGTCTGTTTGATAGCTGTCTAGATAGTCTAGTTTAAGAAGCTTCAAAAAACCACTGATTGTCAGAAAATAAGTCATTGATACATTGAAAAGAAAGTTGTTCCTATTCATCTACTCTTCTTTCATACTCCAAGACAGGCTGTCTTGAATAGTCACTAATTGACTGGTTTTAGTTTAATAGTCTTATTTTTCTTATAATTTACATATTGGAATATATATAAAATATATTTTGACACTGGACTCTTGTGGCAATGAGTTCCTCATATGGAATTACAGCTGTATGAAATTGTTCTTTATTTTAAATCTGCTGTCTGCCAACTTCTTTTTGCCAGTTTCTTTTGCCAGTTTCTTTATCATTCTCATGCTATTTGATATTTTGGTTATAGAACTTGATCACATGTTAAAATTATAAATGAGATTTCTCCTTATATTGACACCATTCTGCAGTTTGTTCATCCTTATTGAACTTTTCTCAAACTTTTGGGGTTATTTGAGGATGCAAGGGACAGAACTTCTCTTGTCCCAGACACTTTGCACTGTAAATTTCTAAACAATGAAGTTTTGTGGACTTATTTTTAATTTCTTTCCCAGTAAGGAATGTTTCCTCTTTGCTCATTAGTGAGGGACTCTCTACAGTAGCGCCAAAACCACCTTGGAGCAGTGACAGTTCAGAATTTAGTGTTGTGTTTACATGGATAAGAATATTTTTCTCATCTGCTACCTCGTGGTTAACAAGACATTTGGTCTGCTACTTTACTTGCATGTTCCTTAACGATTTTGAGATCCTTTGTAACTTTGAAGTAACCTTAGACTTTTACTGTCTGCATATATGTACTCCATTTTTTTTTCACCTCACTAACCACTGTTTTCAAGCCTGTACAAAATGTTAGATAGCGGAGATTGTTGGAGTTACTTAATGATAAACTACTGTCTGTGTGAAATGTGACCATTTAATCTGCCCCAAGTTTGAAACCTTTCTAGAAAGCCAGTGTATTATATTGGTCAGTTCTTCTTATCCACATGTATCTTTACTTCAAAGAATTCAAATTGGATCCTGATTTCCTTCCACAAAAGTCATGTTGCCTTTTCTAGTATACAGTATTAATCCATGTGCTTTTCCAACCAATTCATCCAGTACAGACTTGATTTGATGGATTCTCAGAAGAAATGGTGCAAGACCTGGTCATGCATCATGTCTATAATTTTAATTTCCGCATTGTTCTTTGCTCTGTGCAGGGTTAATTGAAAATGAGTCGGAGGGTTTTTTTTGTTTCTGCTTCTTTTCTGATCTTCCATTGAATCTGAAGGTCCTCTTTTTATTAAAAAAAAAAAAAGGCTGTAATATGTTTTAATGCAGTTAGCTCATTTACTTTATCAAAATTTGAACTTTCTTTAAGGCATGGCAACAGTTTTTTAATGGTATGATCTATGTGAGTTGTGACATGCAGGTTCAAAGATCTTGGGCTTTAGATTTCAAAGACAGACATATTTTGTCATAATTTACAGTCTATGTGCACGCTTAGTTAGGACATTTCTGGTTTAGAACTTGATTTTTCTCCTCCAACTTTTTGTTTCTTTCCTAATTTGATACACAAATAAACTGGCTTTATTTGGGTATAGGAGCAGCTGATCCTTCTTTGATTCTGTCTGTTCTAGAAAAGGGTTTCAATTTGGAATTGACCTAAATCCCTTCTTCCAAGCACTGTTTGTGTGCAGAGTCATGCAGCCTTGCTTGTCTGACCCTTTGTGATACTGGCAGTATTTCAAAGAATGGCGCTGGCTTTTTATCTTCTGCCTCCTGAATAAAAGCCAAAATATTTTCCTCTTGAACCTCTCTTCTCTCCTTTTCAGTGGTGTTTGGGTATATCCTTGCTATTGACTGATTGTAGATGGCATATGTATCTTGTGAGGTTCATCCTCCTTGCACCTCTAAGCAAATCATCATGTGATATTCAGTGGCAGCATAGAATGAACCATCAATATTGCTCCTAATCTGACATTTCAGAACCTCAGACTTCTGTTTCTTTACATTGAAATTCTCACCCTTCAAGATTTATCCTCAGTACTCAGAGGTATGTGCCTTTCTCTTTCCAGCTTGATGACCATGTCCCATGGGACTTGTGTGGTACTTGGAATCAGGACTGGTCAAAAGAAAAAGTCTGCTGTCTTTGTGAGCTTCTCTAGTTACTACTTACTTGTGCCTTACGTATGTACCTCTTGTCTGTAAGTCAGGTAATTATGCACGTAACAGGTTGCATTGCCACTTTTCTGCTGGACTTCTGAGTGCGTTTAATTATGTTCGAAGGGCTTTTATCCTTTTCCTTAAATTGTGTTTGTTGACATCCTCATCTTTGCTGTTCAATAATCTTCCTGGCTTTTCTGTGCTTAAACTCGAGGCTTGTACTCTAAAGTGCACAGGGCACCACTGTGAACTTTATAAGCAGCCTCCCCTGGTCATCCCCTGGCCCATCTCTTGCAAAATGTGGCTGAGGGAGCTGCTGCATATTTCATTTAGCTTTTTCCAAAAATAAACTACCAACAATAAGCTACCAAAACACTGTCCTCCAAAGTCCATTTTGGTCTGTGTGCGATTAACAGCACAGTTTGGATCTATGGCAAAGCTTGGCTGCTAAGATGCTCAGTAACTCTGGAGAAAAGCAGTTACTATAAAAAATGAAAATTGAAGCTTACAGTGAATTGCCATCAAAAGGAGTGTTGGAGAGTTACAGTACAAAGGAGTAGTTGAATGACCATTTCTAAAGGACTTTGTGATAGAGGGAAGAAAGCAGGGCTCAGAGGAGGAGGGAAAGGCCTGCAGTAAGGTTACGGGGAGGAATATGAAAAGAATCAAAGACAGAATTTTGTGGCTCCTTGACCATGAAAAGAAACTAAGCCCTGAAAGAAAGGATGAGACTTTATTTGCAAAAATCCCTTAACTGGGTACATGGAACTTTTTGTGGCAAGGCATTCAGAGGGCAAGAATAATTGCTTTCTTCTTATGTAAATCATCCCCCAAAAAAGACAGAGGAATGGATTTTCAACTTTTCAGTCCCAGCAGAGCTGTTCAGCTCTGTTTTGTAGAACCAGTGTATTCTTGCATTAAATTTGGGAATGACTTAGGAGTCATAGTCCTGAGTAGTGTAAAATGGTGCAAACTCTTCAGATATAATCAATTTAAAAGACTAGAATTTAATATGCAGCTGATAGTGTAATACAGGGTTAATAATTATATATTAGTAACAGCTCCCCTCATTTGTGTAGGTATCTGCTTATTCTTTGACTAGTGAACCACAGAGACTTCTTCAGAAGGGACATTTCATTTGACATCCACATTTCATCTCTAATTTACATGATTACAAGAGGTTCATGAAAATTCTGAATCAGTGGTTTAGCTGTATTTTAAATGGAGGGGGCAGAGAGAAAATGTGCATTGTTATGAGATTATCTAAAATGTGCTTTCTGACCTTTTGTTTAAATTAACTGTGTCAACTCTATGTAACTGTTTTAGCTACTAAAAAGCAGCTTGTTGAATCCTTAATACTTATCTCCTTTCATGTTACTGTAGTGATCATCGAATGTTGGATCTGATTTGTTCTGTGACTTGGGGAAAATAGAGTCATTATGCAGCAAGAAAGCAATTGTTCTCCATGTATTTTCAGATCTGGTGACTAGGATCCTCTCATGGTTTTTTGTTTCAAACTCATTTACCGAACAGGTGTCACTTGTTAAAGCCTTCTATGTAAAAAGAATAGAATTTGATCAATGGTTAAAAATTGTGGTTTAATAGCAAAGCTTATTTGTTAATTACTTTAGTTTCTAACAGAATCTGTATTTGCAGTTTTGCGCTCTTGGCTTCTCTTTGCCACTCCCCCGCTCCAACGTGTTTGTTCTGTCCTGAGGCATCAGTAATAGATTGATACAGCTCTACTGGCACTGGCAGTACAGGATATTTTTCATTGGTGCAGTGCTGGCTGGGGTAGAAAGTGGCATAGCTGTAATTAACCATTTTAATACTACTTCATACTACTGAAATACTTTCAAAGTACTGGTCAACAAAAGATTAAGTGAAAATTGCCGATCTAAATTTGGAACAGTTATTCTGTGCAAAAGGATCACTAATCTCTGGTTCAATGTTTATTTTAAAGCAGTGTTTGCTTTTTAAAATACCAATTCTTTAAAAATACAGACCATTTCAAAAGCTGTCTCTTTTCACATTGATCTTTCTTTGTCTCCAGCCTGGTTTATCAGGTAATTGAGTATGGGTTACATCACTCAGTTTTTAATACAGTACTAAAATTACCCCATATAAAAAATGAACAACATGTATGTTTCTGATTTTGGATCCTTCTGCTTGCTGCCGCTTGCATTTTTGCATCTTGAAGGCTTTGTTCGTGAAATACCTATTAGTTTTTCTTAAGCTTGTAAACTGTCGTATGGATCAGTCTGCGTTCCAGTTGCTTTTTGATTTTCCTGTTTAGGGTCAAATTTATATTAATACATGGCTTTTTCATGAACAGATTTAATTTCTTCAGGAGCATTCCGGGGTTCCTCTCCCCTTACCCCCCCCCCCCCCTTTTTTTTTTTTTTTTAATTATGTTGTTCTTCAGGGAATTTGAGCTGAACTAGTGGATCTATGCATGAAAAGAAAGACTTGGATTGAAGGAAAACCATTTCCCACTGAGAAGGGATTAACATTGTAGGAGATAGTGAAAAAGAAAAGTAAAGGAGGGCAAAGAGAAAAGCTAAATATCTTTTATACAAATGCTAGGAGCATATGTAATAAGACTGCTGAATGGGAGTGACATGTTTTCAAGGATAAGAAAGATATTATTGGAATAAGAGAGACAACCAGGAAAATGAAGGGGATTTAAAATGCCAAGGATACACAGTTTCAGTGAAGGGAGAGCTAATATTAAGCTGAAAGAGATGTAACAATATTGCTGAGGGATGATACTCTATCTGCAGTAGGAAACGCTCCTGCTCTCACCCCTTCCATTTTTAATTTTTTTTAACTGATTTTTGTTTTAAAACCAAGTTCACTGGTTTGCATGCAAGCTAAGGACAGTTTAATGTAGTTGTTATTCTTGGCTGTTCTACCAGACTTGCTGGTGGTCAGAAAAAAAGCCCCGGCAATAAAAATATTTAAGGCATACAATGGTCCCTAAGAAAACTAGAACTTTGATTTGAAGAATGCTGGTGTATTGAAGAGGAGATGGTAGGGAGAGAGATTGTTAGAGATCAGTTATGATATGAACTGTGTTAAAACTACAAATGAGAGTGTGTTTCTGCTGTTGCTATAGGGTTGCTACCTTTATACTGTTAATGAAGCAGTGTAGAATATTGTCACAGTTATGGAAAGACCGTAAATAGAAATCTGTATGTGAAGACAAGAAACAAAATCAAATGATCAAAAATCATGAAATTTGAAATGGTTGTGAGGTGGGGGTTTCGGCTAGATGGAGAAGCAGCCCTAAAGTTATTGATTTTAGCAAAGCTAACTTTGAAGGAAAGCAAAATGCTCCTGGGGTTTTTGCCTGCAATCCTGTGATGAATGGGAAATCCACTCCACACAAGTAGAGAGTACATAGTGTATAAAACACGTAGAGAGGCTGCAATTAAAATTCATCCCAGTTAAGTCAAGAAAAGGAAAGGCCGATATGGGCCTGAGGCAAAAGAAGGAAAGGCAAAGAGACAACTTGCCCCTCCCGACCTTATGCTTTTTCCTTCCCCTTCGCTGTTTTTTTACCATTTCTTCTACTGTCCCTTTATCCTCTCCAGCCCTTCTGTTTTAAGATAGTTCTGTCGCTGTGGTCCCCTGATGAGGTTTCTTCCTCAAGCCTCTTGTTTTTTTCACACTGGATTTCTCAGAGTGTGGGCATAACTGTTCGGAGTGCTCATAACATGGACATGAGTCATTCTCCCCTCTTCTCCCCAAAAACACTTACACTGTGCATCCCCTTAAACATGGTTGCAAGCTGTATATGGTAGACATATTTTTTCTTTCCCAACTTCTTTTATCTGTTTGTGAATCTGAGATGCTTTCAGTTCACCGCCTGGCAAGGGAAGCTGGAGCTGGGGAGGGCAAGCAAGGGGGTATGTAACAGCTAATGTAGATGGTGTGTATATGTGAAAACATTTAGAAGAAGACATTGTGCTGTTCTGAAACATCTACTGCTAAAATGGCAGGGTTTCTCCGAGAGACAAGAGTGAAACAAACATATACATGGTTGCTAGTGGTATTCCTTTCTTTTGTGTGAAGTTAGGACACAAATTGTGTCTTCTTTTGGGACCCTCTGTGCAAGTTGCTTTATTGTTCAACCTCCCACATACACACGTTATCGGACATTTTGTTTCAAGGTGTAAAGAACAGATGTGAGGGAGAAAGTGAATTTGACATATTTGAGGTCTGAATCTGGGCAGGTGTAAAATGACATTGCTGAAGCTGAAGGCAGTTTATAGTAGCTGAAGATCTGGCCCTTAACTAATGCAAACAGTTTGAACAAATTTTGATCAGGCATTATATTTTGAAAGGTGAACAAAGATTATAATGGAAGAAGTGGATTTTGGAGAGAGATTTAATGGAACATTGGTGGAAGATTGAATGGTCTTTTTCTGTCAATCTGTATTCTATCTTTTTCTTTTCTGAAGTGCAGTGATTTGTTAGCTGCAGAAATTGGCAACAGGCAGAGAGGATGACCATGTGGTCTTATGGCACTCAGCTGATGACCTGTTTCTGAAGATGGTATGAGGGATCATAAAGTTTAGTTCCATGTGTATTGTGATGATAGTTGCATCTATATTTAAAGCTTTCTGTCACTGAAGCACTCTTGGTGTTGTCAGATGTCTATTGGACTGGATGAGCTGCAACTTCTTGCAATTGAATGTCAATAAGACCAAAGCAATTTTGGTTGATTCATAGCACCAGCTTAAGCATATTCACTTGCACAGATTACATTTGACAGATAGTTACCTTCAGCTGAACTCTGTGGTTAGAAGCCTTGGTATATTCTTGACAGTGAGCTTAAAGCTGATGCCTTATGTTTATTTCATATCCTGTTTTTCCCTTCCTAATACTGCATGTGTATGTCTACATTTAAATAAATTCACAGCTGAAGTACTAGTCACTCCACTTGTTATCTCTGGACAGAATGTTGTGATGAGTCAATTTCAGTGTTTAAAAAATGGTGGTTTTTTCCCATTTAGGCAGTTTTAATTTCAAAAGCTATCTAATCAAGTATTTTTTTTTTATCAGGAACTTCTGGAAAAGTGTCTGTCAAAGTCTAACAAGAAGAGGATAAGAAAAAAAGAGGTAGAGGAAATAAGCAAAGATGAGAAAGTATTATTCTCTTTGGAATGTTTTTCTGGTATTCTATCAGTTTTCTGGCCTGCAGGGAAATATAGTCAGCACAGGTGTTCTTACCCTGTTATGTTAGTGAAGGGTAAAATCCTCTGGATTCTGCAACAAGATTGTGCACTGTGTCATCAAATACTGATGTATGTTAGCATCCCCTATAAATTTTTGTAAAGAAAGGCATCTTTCGTTGTAATTTCTCATAACAGTTCTAAAATAGTCTGGGTTAAAATAGTTTCAATCCTTGATTCAGTTAGTTGATCCTGTTTATGGTGGGCTTACATACATTGAAACTTCATTTGGAACATACTGAAGAATCAAACTTTTGAATTATTTCAAACCATTTCCCTCCATGGGTTCTTAGTCAGCTTAAAGCAGCATCCTGATTTTGAAGAAAATTTGGTGATTTAACACCAAATGCCTTGTACATACACTGTTTCCACTCACTCACAACTTCAGTTTCTATTCTTAAAGGCAAAGGTGATATTCCTATATAGCTTAGAGAGGTTCTAAAAGGGAGATTTTTTTACTTCTCTCAGTGAAGAGTAGGATTGCAGTATCCTTGAATTTTGATATGAATAAATAAAATACTTAAAAGTAAGATGTTTGTCGTTGCATATTTCAGCTAGACTGATGTGTTCTGGTGAGAGGACGGAGTTGACTTTATAGTTTTGGCAAGAGTTAGGTAATGAAGCTTGGTCTAGAACTATGTTGGCAGGTCTTCCTTCTAAAAATGACAGAATGGTTGAAAGTAAAGGAATATCCCCTAACCATGGATGGTAACTCGAGCACCTTCTTTTTGAAAATCATCGTACTAAAGTCCCTGTCCATGTTGTTACTTATGTTAGTGGTGGCAATGAAAAGCCTTGAGCCCCCTTTGTTTTCTTCCTGTAAAATGCTGTTTGTCCTGAGAACCGAAGATGTGTGAAAAGCATCACACTGAAACCTCCATAGCAGCCAGGGTTGCGCCTTGCCTCTATCATCTTCTGTTCTCTTCCTTCAGACTTGCAGCTAAGCTGCTTCAAAGGCATGAAGTACAGAGGAGTGAATTTGGGTTTGCTTAGGGGCATGGAGTTCTTACAGCTTAAAAACTTCATATTTTGTCATGTGAGGGTAGTATAGGATTTGAATATGGAAAGAGAGGAATTTAGAAATGTAACCAATCATTTAATAATAGCAGATAAAATAGATTTTATTATGTGTGTAGCTTTTGTATTTGCTATAAGATATTGGGCAAAAAACCTAAAAACAGCACTGAGGATTTGAAATTGTGACAGGGTTGTAGCTGGAGCAGCACCAACCTCACTGGCAAACTCATCAGGCAGTTCTTTTGCTGGTACAGAAGGTGCCATTTGTCTGTCAAGTGTTATGCAGATAAATTATCTGAGCTGGCTTGTCCTCTTGGATATTATTCTTTAGTTTCCACAGCCCTCCCTGCCACAAACCCCCTGTCCCTATTAACATGGTTATTAGCATCTTTTTTGGTCTGTTTAAGAACAAGTTCATAGACAAATTCCTCCTGACATATCCTTGTTCTCATGTTTGCTACATAAATTCATTATCTCTTGCCAAGCTTTAGATGTGCCAAGTTCCCTCTGTGTTGTCTCAATTTTCATTCCAGATAAAAAAAAAATTAAAATGCAAAGTGCAAAACACTAAAAATGAACTCTTTTTATTTTAAAGGTTGTAAGCTTTGTCTCTGGGAGAGGGAAAAATAAAAAAAAAAGACCACAGGAGACTTTGATGTATGTAAAACATCTGCCCAAACATCTCTAGCAATAATGTCATCACAGCGATAGTTCTTATTCTTGAATTACCTGTTCAGCTAAGGTTTTAAATTTGGGTTAGGCTGCATTTTGTACTTTGTAAGGAGAGCTGAGCAATATGGGACTGTCGGAGCAGGCTCTGTACTAGTGCTGGTAAGTAATGTGTGGAGTATGAGGTGGTTGAGTGTGATGTGGAATCCTGACTCATCTGCAGAGGCTAAACTGTGGGAACCTCTTTATTTTCTAAAACACTCATAAGGTGGCTGATTGATTATCTGAAGGGTTGGGAGGAGCAGAGGAGTTTTGGGGTCTTGGCGTCATAGAATCATAGAATATCCTGAGTTGGAAGAGACCCACACAGATCATAGAAGTCCAGCTCCTGGCCTTGCATAGCACCAGCCCTAGAGTGCCTGAGAGCATTATCCAGACTTCTTGAACTTGGTCAGGTTTGGGCTGTGACCACTTCCCCGAGGATCCTGTTCCAGAGCCCAACCACCCTCTGGATGGTGAACCTTTTCCCAGTGTCTGGCCTAAATCTCCCCCTGACACAGCTTCATGCCATTCTCTTGGGCCCTATCACTGATCACCAGAGAGAAGAGATCAGTGCCTGCCCCTCTCCTTCCCAGGTTAAACTATTTTGTTCCCTGTTTGTATTAGTGTTTGAGAAAAATAGTACTTGGAGGCAAGAATCTGCTTCCACCTGTATTCATTACATTTATCACACTGTTGGTTTTTCTTTTATTTTCTTTTATTTTCTTTTGTTTTTTTTTTGGTGGGTTTTTTTACAGCTAAATTTAACTACAGTAGATAAAAAAGGAAATAAAAATTAGAATAATGCAAAATGAAAATAAGGCAAACGTGGGGACTAGGGAAGGAGCCTTTAAAATAGATGTTCAAGGTATGTAAATTCTGCAATTTATTCAGTGAGGAAAGGTGTCAAATTGTGGCCGAAATTCTGCCATTTCTGATTCATCAATTTTAGGACACATAGATGCTCACATTTAAAAAAAAATATGTAAAATGCTGCATTGTGGTTTTTGGTCAGTAGCTCTGCTTAAATGACAGCTGAAGGTAAGCTTGGATTCATGCCTAGTGGTTTCATCCTGGTTTTTCCTCCCAAATTCTTTTGCTTAAGTCCATATCACTGACCTTTCCTCTTTACAGAAAATCATTTATGAAATATTAAAGCTGTGTGGAAGCCTTTGTAATTGCAGCTTCAGCAAGATTTGCAATTATGCAAGAAAATACTGAAGTACATACCTGTGTGCTTCTCATCTCTTTGATATGCAAAAGCCCTTTACTCTTGCTTTTATTAACTGTTACACTTCTGTTTCTCACCTGCTTTTGCAGAGGAAATATGTGAACCCACATGTCCCCCAGTGGTAGAATATGCTGTATATCTTTATATGAGCAGGCAAAAAGAGCATATTTAGACAGGTTGAAGGTGAAAAAGATTTTTATGCTCAAGTTTCTGATTAGACCATTATAGCAGCATCACTAATTCCCCTCCTTCCATCTATTGTCTTCTTTCCTCTGTTGTCATCAGTGACCACTGTTGATTTGTTGACTCTATTAAAGTATTCAAGGAAGCCACAGGCCTGTCATTTTGGTCATAACCTTAATCTGTTTTCTCACCTTGGGAGAAAATGTGTTAATACACTGCCTGTTTCTATAGAATGAACTCATTGAGAAAGTTCCTGACGCAACAAATCTGCAATACATTCAGAAGGAAAAAAAGGTTTTCTGAATCTTGGTTATTTTAAAAGATAGCAAGCTGTATTTAGCTGGCAATTTTTATAAGAACCGTACCAAATTAAGTGACAGTAAGCAATTGTAATGGTACATTGTGTAGTAATTTTTGAGCTGGGTGAGTTGCAGCTTCTGATTTCTTATAATCTCTGATTCCTTGTTATTTCTGAATGATTAAGCAAATCATTTATGGTAACTTCTGCTTTAATTTACATCTCTGTAAAGCCTGTGTAACTTTATTGATTCTGGAGTTGCTTTAGTTTTTAAGACAAGTAGAGGGAGGAGTCATTTATGCTAGCTTGCTGATTTGGAAAATAAATTGAACTTTTTTTCCTTTTCTTATTTTTTTAATGCCTTACAGGTAAATTGTATAGCTGCCTAATTGCTTCTCATAAAACACTTTAAAATTCTTCATATTGCATATCACCTTCTTTATAATAACTATTTCTAATCCTGAGTAATGACTTGCTGTGCAAATAGGGCTTATTTTAAGGAAAATTAAAATAGGCTTGTTTGAGTTTTCTTACAGTTTTCTTTTGGTTCTCTTATTTGGGGGAGAATTTGCTTTTTCTTCTTGTATTTGAGAAACTGATATTGTGTTTTAGTTTGTATTAAATTTAACTTGAATTTGCAAGCTAGCTAAATTTGCATTGTAACTTAAAAATTAGCTTTTTAAAGTTTTAGTATACAGATAACTGATTCTTGGAATAGTCTTGTTCACTGTCAGGTATATGTCATAGATCCCTGAGCTGCTCCTTTTCCATCTTATTTGGAAACAGTAGTGTCCATTACATGTACTGGAATGTAATAATTTCCTAGTACTGGAAGATGCATTTTTAGCCCTTGTTTTATCTGTATCAGTCAGTCGTGCCCTTGCCATCTGAGACTTTGTGGGATGGTCTGAATAGCTGTAAGAGCTGAAGCTGCAGTTGAAGTGCTTGCCATCACTAAGTTGGCTGGAGAATGAAGTAGGCCAGGGTTGGTATCATTTGGCTCAAATGACTGGAAAAGATTTTTTTTTTTCTCTTTGTTTTTGGTGCCAGAGTTCTCTCTGTTGTGGAACTCCTCATTTATGCCCTGCAAATCTGGGAAGCAATCCTTCTGGTTTATTAATCTGACTTGCCAGACACTGTGATCTAGTTATTAGAACAAAAGATGATGAAAGAAAATGTTAAGATTAAAATGTATTTTATGGTTACTAGAAGCTATGATGAATAAGAGTAAAAAGAATGTATATTCAACCAGTGGAGGAAATTAATGTTGTCTTGAAATAACTCCCTTTAATTTATCTTTAATGTTTTAATAAATCTTTCCCACGCCAATAAATATTGGAATAGGAAAGCTAACATAAAGGGGAAGGTAGTACTAACTGAAAAACAGATGTCTTTGAAGCATATACTAATTAAAAATTAAAATATTTAGGGATGAGACTACTGCATCTGTTGGTTGTGTGTCATTTAGTGCAGTGAAGCTTTGATCTCTGGTTAGTGGTCTTTAGCTCTGCTGTGATACATTTAGGAATTCTTAAAGATTTTTTTTTTACTGGAACATGAAGGATTCTTTTCTATGTCTCTCCTTCCTATCTTATTTATTAGAAATCACTTTCCATGAGGTATATGGGTAGTATTAATATTAGGACCGACTTCTAATGGAAAAATCTTACTAATGCAAAAAGATCATAGTGTTCACTGAAGAAAGGTTCAGTTAGCTTCATTTATTTTAGCTGAAATGGTGCAATTCAATTCCACATGGAAGAGACTAAAATTGTCTCAGTTGCCTTTATATATATGTAAGAGGACATTTTGATGACAGGATGATTAATGCGTGTGAAGAAAAAGCGTATGTTGCTTAAGTGGGCCAGATATCACACGCGTACATTGCAAGGTAATAAATGTGAGTGTTATTATATGACAGCCAAAACTTTGTAGATTGTGGTCTCAGAACTCCCCCAAACCGGCTTTGGCTTCAAAAGGGTCATTGTAGTTCAAAAAAGTGGAGTCAGTATAGATGTATCTTTTACTTGATATCGAAATCTCTTCTGGCTCTGTGTTAATGATGAGGAATATTAGGCTTTTTTGTTTTTTTTTTTTAAAAAGCATGTTGTTAATTTTTATTTTGTACTACTACATATTTTTACAATACCTATTATACTCTTTACTTTTAACTATTATACTATTTATTTATTTATACATTGGTATACCAATATGCATTATACCTATATAATCAGTACAATACAAGGCTTATTAAAAAAAAAGAAAGAAAAAACCCATGGTATTCTTCAGTCAAGGAGCTTCTGCTTTTTGCCGTAGTCCCTTGTCCAGTGCAACTGCTCTGAAGTGGAGTATTTGGTTTTGATGTTTCTTTTTTTGCCACACATATTACTGCAATATAATGGAAGTTAGCACTTCCGTTAGCATTTAATACCTGAAAATAGTGGCTTTTGTTTCCATGACAGTTCTGCCTGATCCAAACCGAGTGGCAAAATTCATGTTAAATTTCATTGTTGTGTTTTCATGGGTAGGATCTGAAGAGCACAGATCTTCAGGTGAGAAAAATAAAATTGTAATGTGTTTCCTGTACCTATCTCCTTTTATTAACAGTAACATGGGCACGGTCCTGTGTCATGTTCTCTGGAGTGACCCAGCTTGAATAGGGAGGTTGGACCACGTGATCCACTGTGGTCCCTTCCAACCTTACCCAGTCTGTGATTTTGTGATTCTGCAGTACTGTGACCCGTACGGCTGGGAAGCTTTCCTTACTAGGAAGTGCTTTTATTTGATTTTGCTGTCTCTGATGCTCAATTTGCTTGTGCTGGAGAACCGTAAGCTTAATTTGGGATGCACTGAAGGAACTTGTCTCTCAGCTCTTTGGCCCAGCACCTCTCATCTTTGAGACTCTTCCAGATCATACCAAGAGTGCTATTAGAGGAAAGAGTGTTGGCATCTTTCACCACTGCAGTTCACCATCAAATGGATTTCGCATTGCTTGGAGTTGGTATTAGGTTCTGTGTTGGCAGAGGCTGATGTAGTTTCAGAGCGAATGTATCTTAGTACCTAATCCTTGCCGCTATATATATAAAATATTTGCTGTATCTGACAGATGGGGAAGGACAGGAGCGTGAGGTGGTTTCAGAGCTGGGATTAGAGTGCTGATGTCCCAGGCTTCTGGTTCTGTGCTCTGCACAACCACAAAGCCAACATTTCCTACCCATCTCCTGTTACTCTCTTGGGGCAAATTCCTATTGAATGTTATTAATAAGGACAACAGGGGAATAATCCTGTTGTCCTAGTCAGGAGGGAAAGTGTTCTTTTAGTTCTGTGCTATTCTATGGAATTTAATGCTAACGGTCAGGAGACCTTAAATAACTACATCAAACAGCCCATTCGGTGCCAGCCTTTCTTCTTATTTATATTAGTCTAAACTGACACCAAACTTTGAGACCTCCTCTCCTCCCACAGTGGAGAGCTGCTGGGATTTTTTATACCACACATGGTTTCCCTCCTACATTTTCCTCCCATGTCAGATATTCATACCCCCTTTAATAACCAGCAGGGGGATCATTACATTGAGCTACTGCCAAATGCATAATGACTGCTGCCTTTGCCTTACACAGTCACTGCACTACTGATATCCAATTCAGCATTGTAAAGTGCTTAGGGCTACCTTGGGGATGTGCTATATTAAACCCAACTATTCTAAATCCTATTTAAAACAAAGAGATTGGTGGTGGGGGAGGGGGGAGGGAGCTTTAAAATTGTCATTAGTCACCTATTTTCAACAAGTGAAAATATCTGGTCACTTAGGGCCGAATTCTGTTGCTCTTAAGTCATAAATAGACCCCCTGATTTTAGTATGGGGTGCATGGAGGTGAGCACTCTGTTTGCCACAGGGGGAGGCAGAATTGGGTCCTGTAAAGCTGTGCCAAAGACAATAAGTTTTCAAGAAGCTGATGGGGGTAAGCATGCCCATTTCTGAATTCCCCTTACAAATGTTTTACAGTGGAAACAGGAAAGCGGAAACATGCTTCATATCTGACTAAAAATAAAGGTACTCTTAAACTTGTAAAAGGCAACATTTTTATTTGAATGATATGACAGAGCTGCCACAGGAGTGTTACCTGCTATAAAGAAAGCTTAAGAATTATTACCTTTATTAGACCAGTGACACTGAGCTTTAGCCATACATTTCTAACTTCTGTCCCTCTACAGAGACAATTTTCTTTTCTTAAATAAACTGTCATGCTAGTGTTAATATATTGTTGGCTCCCTCATACTCTGAGAATACTGCTGATATAAAACATGTATATGTTAGATTGGTAATAGTATCTTTAGTGTAGCTGACTAGAACAAATGTGTTTCCCTCATGGCTGTGCTAATGTGATAAAGGAAAATTGGCTGTTCATCAGCTTTTGGCTGGGTAAAGACAGTAGAGATGGAACCACATTCTTTTTTATGCATTAATACCACTGAGAACTTTTCACTAGTTATATTTCATGTGCAGGCATGTTGTGCAAAGATGTTGTAAAACATGAGATAATGCTACAAATAACAAAGTAGAAAAGCCTGTATCTTTTATGATGATAACAGTCAAACACCAAATGACAGTAACAGGCTGTAAAAAATGTGATGCAGAAAAAAAAGTGCAATGTAACCACAATATATACGTATACTTAGGCTCTTGCAAATAGGGCATCAGATGTTTAGAGGGCTTTGAATTAAAATTAAATAAAAAACTGTTGTATTTAGGTCATTGATGTGTCAACACAAAAGATAATTTAAAATGGAGAGATGTATTTTGAGCAGTGAAACTCATATGCAATAACTTTTTGAACAAATCTCAAGGCTTAGTAATTATGATAATAGCCTTCAAATTTCCATCAGTGGAAGGGCAATAAATATTCCTGTCTAAATTTGGGACATATTGACTGAATCTGGAAATGGCAATAAAGCTCAGCATGCATGTGTATGTTTGAAAGTACAATTTAAGGAGGAAAAATTCATTTGTACAATCTTGTGTGAAGCCAAAAAAAAAAAAGGCCAAACAAACCTCTCCGTCTTATTTCATGTTTTCTTTCTTAAAATGCTGATAGACTCATGTTGCCCAAGGCACTGATGCTGATCATCTGAGCTCAGATTTATAGATAATTGTGTCCGTTTATCTTGGTCTGAAATTTGAAAGACTTTATTGTCAGAGTAGTATCGTGTGTGCTTATATTGTGGTTTTCAAGCTGGTGTTTTGTTGACTGGTAAATAAGTTCTGTCTTCCCTTTTTTTGCGACAAATTATTCTGGCTCGTAAACCTTCTATGTCCTCTCATAGCTATTGTTCTTATGGAAGCAATATTCCAGGTTTGTTTTGTTTTGATTAGCATGACTATCAAGATGGGCTAAAACACTCTAGTTTTACTGGCCTTGATAGACATAATTCACCAGGCATCCATATCTGCAAAATTAAAATAATGCTCTGTAAATTGGCAGCAGCGAAATGGTGTCTGAAAATTTGAAAGCTACGAAGTTCCCATGTGAAAAATGCTTTATGCAAGCTAAACATTGCTAAAACCCAAGTAATTTCTTTTTATTTTTTGCAGATAAATCACTTTCTGAAATAAAAATTTTAGTTAAGTCCAACTTAGTTTCTGTAATTAACTTCATTAACGGTAACCTGACTATAGCCACGATACTTCTGGTTTTCATTTTGTGTGGGGCTGGATTTTTTTAAATGAGAGTATTGAATTTCATAAAATGTAAGGCTAAAAGACACTCCCGTATTATTAAACTTTCCCTAATTTTAGGTAACCCAAATCTAAGCATTTCTAATGCAAAACGCCCCCCCAACTTTGTAAAAGCTCAGCATCTTGTGACTTTGTGGAGCTGGGAAAATGCCATAAAGTATTTCTATGAACGTTAGCTCAGATTTAAAATGAATTGGCAGGGAAGGGAGCACTTGCAGAAAACAGTACCCTGGGGTGCTGGCTGAGTGCATATTCCTAGCCAAGGGTTCCCTTGATGTAAGGGAATTACCCAGTGGGTGTAAAGCAGATGTAGGCAGTTCCTATCCTGTTCCCTTCAGCCCTTGTAGAAAGAAGCATGCTGGGGTTAGGGAGGCGTTTTGGGGGGTGTTAGAGGCCTGTGTGTGGTTATCCTGAGCATGGTGTACAGCCCCTTGAGGCCTGTTTGAAGTGATGTATAAGAAGAGCTGTGACAGCCGTAACATGTGCCCATGGCCTGAAGTGGTGATGGAGCTGTAACCAGCCTTGTACCTTGTGAAACACACCCACCCTTCTTTTCCTCTTCCCCTCCATCTCCACCAGATCCCTGTACTGTACTTCCTTCTTTGATTTAACCCCTGTGGAAATTTTATACTCTCTGCATCTGAGTGGTGATCTGTTAATGGAAAAGAGGTAACTGTTTTCAGTAGGCACCAAAAATAAAGACATGAAGCAAATAGCCCAAGGTAATGTTATCAGTTAATCAGTGATAGACAAAAAAATGTAGAGAAGTCAAAGTGATTGCATGATAAAGTATGTGTTTGCCCCTTTACATTGATTCTATAGGTGCATCACAGCCGAATTAGTTTCTTCTTGAATGGCTGGGAAGATGATAACACACCTTTTGATTCAAGGACTCTTATGGGAACAGTTGCAGATACTGATGCTGATGGTACTCTGCAAATTGGACAAAGCTTCACAGGTAAATCTTGTAGTACTTTAATGGAATGCACTGGAATAGTCAAAATAAAATATGCATGATGTGGTTAAAAGTGTGTGAGCAATTTTAAGTTATCTATATGCTGAGAAGTAATACCTTACTGCAGAAGAAAATTCCTATTGTACAATTAGCTTTCTCAAAAGATTGGCTGGAAGATAGAATAAATTATGATCATCTACCAGACATCTATGTGTTCCTGCATATAGGTAGGTTTTCCTGCATTCTCTAAAACATGTATGTAAAATGACTTATTCCACTGATTTCTGATCATAGTTTTTCTGAGTAAATATAGGGAACTGTTTCAGAATGGAATTGTGCATGGCCACCAGACTACACTCCTCTCTCTGCAGAGTCAGGAACAGAGCTGAAGGTTTCTGGCTGGCTATGTTCTTCAGTTCTATCAATAGTCATGTAAACCATGGCAGAATGAGAAACTTTCAGCCTCTAGTAATGCCTGAGAGTTTTACTCTTCATCTGCATCTAGAGTTTTATATGTACTATATCATGGCATGATCAGTGAAGAACATTGGGGGATGTTTTGTTGCTTTTCACTAATTCTTGGCTCTGCAGGTATGAGAACACTGACTATTGCTCTTCAGGAACATGCACAATTTGAAGTTAACTCCTAAATATATGTCACATAAACAGCTTAATTGTGGCTTTGGGCAAGAAAGTATTGCGTGCCCCATTTCTTAAAGCTTGTATTTGGAAATGTGTTTTGTTGTGGTTTTGATTCTGAATGCTGGATAGCTAATAATCATGTAAAAGAAAGGAATCTTTTAAAATGCTTTTTATCTTTATTGTATAAATTGATAGGTACAGTTGTACCTACTGTATCTCTTCTCTAATTAGAGGTGGCACATGGACTGGCTCATTACTTCTGTCTAATGAGCCGATCGCTGTGCCACCTCTCTAATCAGAAAAGAGATAGGTACAAAATGTTCTTATAAAGTTATTATAAATCATTCTTTTTTATCAAAAAAATTAAGTCACTGCCCTCCATACTTTTGTCCAGGTCCAAGATGGTTTCATTCAGGAGGGGTAATTGTGCAGGAGAGATTTCTGAGTGCTGAATTAAAGGTGCTCTCATGCAGTGCAAAGCTGCCTTCTGCTCAATAGATTATTTATAGTATATTTTCTTAGGTTTAGAGCAGTTTGTTGGAAGAATGCAAGATTTTCGATTTTACCCAGTGGCACTTACAAACAGGTAAAGAACTTTTATTTTTGTAACAAAATAAGAGTGTGGCGAGAAGAAAGTGTAGATAACAATATGCTTATTTCCCAAAGTATAGTGCTTTTCAGATGTTTCCTTTAGATAATTGCTTATGACGATGTAGTTTCCTGAGCCTCATTTCAAGGATTACCTTTAATCTGAAAAATCTTGAGTTAAAATAAATTCAACAACTCAATGTGTTTTGCTTTTGAACTGTTGCTTTAATAGGCTTGATGTATGTAGTGGTGTATGTAGTATATATGTAGTGAAACAAAACAGTGTAATAAATATGTGATCTCCTTGTTATTGTTGTCCTTGCTACAACCTGACTTAGTATGTATTCTGCAGAGAGTAGATCCAGTTGCTAGATTTCAATGTTTATAAACTGTCTAGGTGTTATCTACTCATCATAATTCTGACATAATAGTGTGTGCTGATAAGCTTAGTCTTGGTGGATAAGACTTGCTAAGCTTCCTCCGAGCTCCGTGTAAACTGTAGGGCAAGGACGGGAGCACAGCAGACAAGTCCAGTTTTGACCGCTCAAATACCAGTGATGCAGATGAGGAGGACAGGCACTCCAGTTGATTAGCGTGCTGGCTTTGTCATAAATAGACCCCCATGGTCTATTTATGTGCTTAGACCCCCATGGCTTCGTGTGCTTAGCTGTTGCTTTCCTCTGGTTTCACTTCCGTACTTTATCCATGTCGGGTATTCTTGGTGCTCCCCCGCCCCATGCACACACCCCTGCCCCGAGGAGCCATTGTCCCTTGCTCTCTAGATGAGATTGTCACCATAAGCCACCAATGAGCCCTGGGCTCATTGCTCTCTTGCTACCTCAGCCCACAGAGCCCTGGGCAATTGCTTTGACTTCCTCTGTTCCCGAGGCCAGATTGCTGTTGCCACTGCAATTTCTGTTGCCCTCCAGCTTCCCTTCCTAGCACATTACAAAGAGGTGTTACCTTTGTTATCCAGCTCATGCCAGATTAATCCAGTCAATTCAGGCTGGCCAGAAGTAGTCAGGTCCTATTTGTCTGCGTGGTGCTTCTGGGGAGGCTGCACACAATGACAGGACTGCAGACCTTCAGGCTACTTAGTGATAGTCTTTCAATAAGATGTAGACCAGTTTCCTCAGAGCTCAGCTGTCTGCAGGACATTATGATGAACTGAGCTCCTGTGAATTGGAAGTATTAATGTGAATCTGAATTCCAAGTTTTATGAAAATCATGTTGGTTGTATTTCTCAGAGCAATGCTTGTCAAATCTTTTGAACTACAGTTTAGGTCAGTGAAATGAATAAAGCTTAACAATTGAAAATTAAGGTATTTTGTAGACTGTTTTGACCTACTGATGTCTTTGTAGATTTGGTTTTATATCCACAAATAACTTGGTCCAAAATGTTTGTCTGAGATAAAGTGGGAAGGAAAGTCTTGCCTACATACCAATTAATTTAAGGCTACGGTTATGTAAAAGGTCCTGTAACTCTGGGTTCTGTAGAAGTTGTAGTGGCAGCTAGCAAGTATTTATTTGCTTAATAAGCACACAAAATTATGTTCTTACTGATAAAGTAGGAAAATGGGAAAAGTAGCAAGGTTTAAATATAAAAATTAGGTATCTTCTAGACTCACAAAATCCTTCCTTTACACTAGAGATGAGCAGATAAAGAACTGTCCATGGCATTCATATATCTTCTTGCTTGCCTGCCTACCTACCTTCGATCTATTTCAGTTGCTGATGTCAGAGGGAACTGAAGTATCTCAGTGATTTGAAATGACTAGGTTGATTGCAGTTTAAAAAGTAGGCATTTTTATTAAAATTAGTTAAAAGTGGGAGTATTTCTATCCAGGTTTTCTAAGGTACAATATGATATTGTTCAGACTGGTCTTTTTGGAGGACTTGAGTGCAAACATTGAACTTTACTGTGGTTACAGGCAATACATTGACACTATGGTGTGTTTAAGAGCAGGATCTAGGCTGCTGATTGGAGTCAGACATGATTCTGCAATAAAATGTTAGGAGTTTTTCTTCTTGCATCTATGGCTGCATTCATCCTCTTTAACTTTAGACACCCCACCAAAGAACTCATTTCCCTTTGTGCTTTGTGTCTGAAGAACTCTATATATGTGGAGCAATGAAAGCAGCTCCAGAGTGGTTCTTCACAGATATTTTCTGAAAGTGCCTGCTGCTCTGCCATTGAAATGTAGAGACCCTGTGGGGAGATTCTCTCCTAGCTGATTGCCCTGTTTTTATGAGCTGAAATCAGGAGTTTAGGGCTTCTACTATAATCTAAAGTGAATTTTGTTTAATCTATGAGCCTAGATGCACAAAGTGTCACTTGTTCTTTTTGTCCTGTATGTAATTACTATTCTCTATGCTGTGACAGAGACATTTTGGAAGTATTCTCTGGAAAATTCCCTCATCTTCATACGCAGTCTGAGTGCCGCTGTCCTGCAAGTCATCCCCGAGTACACCCTTTGATACAGAGGTACTGCATTCCTAATGGTGCAGATGATACCACTAACGACAGGGTGCTGAGGCTGGATGCAGAAGCCCATCCTCTCTACTACATCAATGATAATGACATTGGCACCACCTGGATTTCGTCTGTGTTTGCTAATACTGCAGGTCTGGATCGTGGCGTGTCAATCACAATAGATTTACAAAACGGACAGTATCAGGTAATGGGAAGATGCCATTTGCCATTTATTAAATCAAAACTAAGAAAATATTTTTGTAGATATTGCATTGCAATTCTGAGGAAATTCAAACCTTATGCTTTAAAACGTTATCCTTAGAGGACCAAGAAGAAAATTTCCTTTATTAGCATATAACAGTGCAAAAGGCAACAGAATGCATCATGATGCTTGGCATTCTCTTTGGATGTGCCTGTTGTAACAAGCAGTAATCTAGAATAGATATGCAAGAGCAGATATCCTGTGTGAAGGCACCAATATTCAGAAACTGATTGTTTTCTTTTAACTCCACTTTTACAAATTTCAACTTTAATTTTAATTTCTTTTAAAACTTGAGGTGCTTGTTTTGTACCTGCTGGTGGAAAACTGACTGCAGGCAAATGAAATTTAACGTATTGAAAGCACACTGACATATTTAGAGGGTGTTTCTGTTTTGTAGATGTTCTGGAGGTGATAAGTTAGCCTCCCAAGGAATATGCAAGGAGAAAATGATAAGCAGACATGGTTATTGAAGAGGCTGTCTTGCTCCTAACCTTCCACTAGGCTATTGAAGAGTGTCAGGATATCTTGGAAGGAGGGACACACCTGGAGCGGGGCTGGATACACAACAGGGAATTCACCAAATTTCTGTGTATTCTTGCTGGCCTGTTTTTTTTTTTTAATTAATGGTGAGAAGGGAAAGAATATGATGGCAGGCTTTGGCTACATATGTAAAAATTAGTCCTTTAGTAAAAAGTGATTTCAAATGTATGTGAAATTCTTGGCTTTTGCTTGTTTGATACACACACTTCTGCTTAAGCAGTATGCTGAGGGAAGTACTCTTTGAAATAACACGGGTATTTGATGAGATTCTGAGCTAAAAATATGGAGAATTCTAAAAAAAAATTACCTCTTATCAGACAAGTAACTCGTTAAATGTTTGGCAACACAAAGTTAGAACTTATGTTTTTTACCAAAATAACATTGCTGTACCAAATCTTGGACCTGACTTTGTAGTGCATTTTCAAAGGGTCTTTGAGAAAAAGTGAAGTTCCAATGCAACAGTTCAGTAGTTGTGAGATAGTGTCTGAGAGATCAGAGAGCTTGTTCAACAAAAAAGGTTCTCTTTGGCTTTAGTTGGGAATATATGGGGTGAAATATGGCTGCTTCTGTCTGTGAGTGGTGAAGCAGACTGTTATGTAAAAAAGGTTTAACTTCTTATTGTTTTACAATTTAGCCATTAATATCAGTTCGTAAATTTGTTATCTTCTTGTAGGTATTCTATATTATATTGCAGTTCTTTAGCCCACACCCTGAAGCAATAAAAATTGAAAGAAAAAAAGGAGATGATCTAGAATGGGAAGACTGGCAATATTTTGCTAGAAATTGCAGTATTTTTGGAATGGAGAACAATGGATCTCTGGAAAAACCAGACTCTGTCAACTGCCTCCAGATGCATAGGTATGAGTGGGTATTATCTGCATAATACAGATGCTTTGGACAGGTAACATCCTGACACAATTCATTTCTATGTCCCAATGAGATAGAATCTTTTAATTTGGTACACTCATTTGTTATGGACTCCTGAATATATAAAAGATCCTAAACATGACCTTTTGACTGAAGATTGCCAAAAAGTCTTCTGTCATTTTAATCAGATTTTAGTCATTTATGAGTGTGACACAATTGATTCCCCTGTTATTTTTGAGGCAGTTTCGAAATGTTACGTGTTAGTGTTTTGATGGCTATTGTCAGTAGAATTACAGAACATTGAGATGATAAGTGGAGGAAGGCACTGGTATAACATTGTCCTAAACTGTCCAGTGAATGTGAAGGTCTACCTTCTGATCTCTGGGAGTGCACCTTGTTCTGAAGCTTAGGAAAGAGGCCAAACTGAAGTACAAAAGCCAGTCATTCAACCCTGCTAGTATTATGCAACACATGTAAGAAATGGGTTGAAAATAGTATCTTGAAGCTTTCTAATCTTTCTAAGCGAGAAGCAATATAAAACTGTGGGAATAGAGGTAAGAAGGATTATTACCTTTTAGAAATATGTTGCAAGCCCTTTTTCTGTCAATTAACATGTGAAAATTTAAAGCTATATAATATATAAAATATACATTTCATAAATATAGTGTATAACATATATAATAGTTAGCATGTTATCATTTTACACACACGCATGCATGTATGTACACACACACACACATATATATAAAATTGAATCTTTACCACTACCTATATTCAAATGCATTGTCTCTTGCCTGAGTTCAGATGCCAGTCAGTGTTAGGCTTGTTTAGTACTTGGCTGGAAATCTGTGAGAAAATACATTACCAGGTGCTGTAGGCATTTTGCTTCTTTTTTTTTTTTTTTTTTTTTCTTTTTCTTTCCACTTTTGCTAGCTTTCTAAGACTTTTCAAGTGTCAGCATCTTTGTCTGTTCTCCAGGAGTTCAGAATTCTGAGGAGAGGAGCATAAGGTCATTTGAGTTACACCACTTTTCAGCAAAGGAATCTGAGCTTTATTGCTGATCTTTGTGGCAGAGAGTAGAGGAGAAGGGAAATATCTTAAGACAAATGTTTTTGGATAAATAACCCAAGTAAGGTGTAATACCACTTTCAGCCCAAAAATATGTATTTGTATAATTTTTAAAAAGAACTGAGAAGTTAAATATGAACTGTTTCCATAAATGTTTTCTAAGCAGCACAGTTTCTCCCCTTCAATTAAAATGTAAATGATAATAGGAAGTGATATGAATGAATAATTTTTGGGTACAGCTGATGTACAGAAAGCTTTAAATGATAAAACATATATAGGTGAATATTCTGTGTGCTCAAAGAGGAGTTACTGTTGAAACAACGCTCCAAATTTATGTCAGCAGTGTAACAGAGTTCCCTGGAGGATTTTATTGTAAAACAAAACTTGTTTCTCTCTCTTTCTCTCACACCCGCAAACTTGTAACTGCCAAGACATGTCCAGATTATCTGTCCAGGATTTAGACACTGGTGTCCTTGTGTCCTGGTGGCCTGTCCAGGTTTCCCTGGGTTTACATGGAAGGCAAATGACCTTGGCTTTGAACTCCTTACCATAGCTTGATGGTTCTTGTGTTGGTGATCAGGTGCTAGTACTGAATGGACTTTTTTGTGTCCTTTAGGAAATGAAAGTGATTAAGGTTTTTGTTTCTCCATCCTGTACCACCTATGTAAGTTAGGAGTTGCTCACTGTCCTTTATCCCCCTATCAGAGGCTTGAATCTTTGCTTAGTCTCAATATTGGCTGACCCTTATTTTAGAATCTCCTTTGTTTTCCTGGTTTCCTGAGAAACTGCGTGTAGATGCCCTAAAATCTTGATGACCTGCTTATCTAGTTGCCATCAGCCTTACAGTCTTTCTGCTGTTCCTTCTGATGCTTCCATACCAACATGGTGTTGTTTATCTGCCATTTGTACCTGTCTAAACATTTCCATTACAGCTCTATACGGAATGGAAGAAAAATACTTTAGTTTTCTGTGGAGGGGAAGAAAAGACATAATCACCCAGAGAAATATACCCAGAGAAATATACCCAGAAAAAGATATATTCCACTGAGATTTTTATGAAGCATTGACCTGGATTAGGAACATAGGAAATTCAAAGATCCTTCGTGAAGACAGAAGAGCATGACTCAGCAGACCTAGCCTAGCTAGAAATCTCATCTTTCAAAAACTGACATATTTTGAAGTGACATTTTTTGAACATTATATGTCAGGTGCCAAGTGATAACATGGGATACCTATTTTTAATGATCCCATGTAGGTGTGCAAATAAGCAGACATTCTTTTCTCTTCCAGAGGCTAAACTCTGCCTAGTACATAGACCAACATGACATGATTCATACCAAATTGTGCAAATGTGCAGTTTATATCTACTTGTTTACTCAGTTTTACTTGAATTCTCAGAACTATCCTTCCCCTTCCTGGGCTTAAATATGCAGTTTTACTCTCAATCTTACTGCTTTCCATTAAATTATCTTGCAGTTCACTTGCTGGAAGGTGGCATGTGATTCTAACTCTGCTAACTCGTCAAGTGAGACGATACGGTCCCGTGACTCTGGAATTCAAAATATAACAATTGTTTCTGTATGTTTTTATATGTATTTATCAGGTATATTACTAACAATGTGAGCCTATTAATTATTGTGTTAGTCATCTGAATTATTTCCTTATGTGGTTCAAGCCTAGTTCATGTTTCTTCAGGATAGTGTGTTAAACTTTTTGAAAACATGTGCAGATGACACTGTATCAGTCACTTTGATCATATTTTGAAGTTGCCTGCTAAAGGCTTTACTTTTAATTGGAAACTTTGCGTCTGGATAAGAGCATGGTAGTTTAGGGCAAAACAGACATATGGAGGACATTTCCCCTTCTTGAATTCTGGTGACTGGGAATCCACTGACGTGAGAATTTTTACTCAGAAAGCACAAAACCACCATGTGCAGTTGAGACCCTCTGAGAAACAGGATGTTAGGAGCCAGAATCTGTAAAATATGTCATATTTTGAGTTGAATTTGTTTCCCTCTCTATTTAAACAGCTTTACACCATATTCTCGTGGTAACCTAACTTTCAGTGTTCTTACCCCGGAACCAAATCACCGACCGGGTTACAATGATTTTTATAATACTCCGTCTCTTCAAGAATTTGTAAAAGCTACACAAGTGAGGATTCATCTCCGTGGCCAGTATCACACTAAAGAATCTTGGGTGAATTTTAGGCATAGGTACTACGGAGTTAATGAAATTACAGTCAGTGGAAGGTAAGTTTTACGTGACTCTTCCCACATCCAGCACTGCCTCTGACTATTACAGCTGTGCACAGCACATCCCTAAAATTTGATCAACTCACTTTGCTTTTACATGTAAGATTGAGAAGGGAATTTGGTCTGAAGCAGTGTATCAAGTTGGAAATGACTGGTGTACTGTTTTTTAAAAATGTTTGCTCACATGTTATTTTACAACTAATTATACTTATTACACAAATCTGTCAAAAGCAATCCTTTCCTTGGAATTACCAATGCCTCTAAGCAAAGGCTTATGATTGAAATGATGGCTTGTGCTTTACTTCAGTAACTCTTCCAAGCTATAGATTCCCAGATGTGGCAATTTTAACATTCAGTGCAGAGCTCATGCTTTGTTTTAGTTGGAGTTTTCCTTTCAAAATTGGGTAGCTGTCAGTAAAACTGTTGTATTATCTGTGACTGACAGCTTTATTGTATATGATAAGTGTGCTGTCTTGTGAAAGGACTAATTATGCCCTGTAAATAATATGCAAATTTGGCAATGAAATAGTTTCCAAGAAGCATATGATGCAGATTTGTAAGTATTATTATTCCTGTAATTATTTTGGTAGTTCTCATTTTGAGAGAAAGCACCCTGTTAGAAGTCATGTTTATCTTAAAATCTTCTATGTTATTAATATATTTTGATTATTGATTTAGATGTATTATGATAATGCATTTACTAAAAGAGCTTTATCTCAGTGACAATGTAACAGTAAAATAATTTTAGATGTAGTTTGCAAAGCTATGCCATGCCTTCAGAAGAGCAGCCCTTCAGGTAGAGTGGTATGGTTATTGATTATTAATTAAGACTCTATACAGATTTTATTTTAGTAAGAAATGGACATTTTAATTGAGATAAAATGGGTTAAACTGCAAAATTATTCCTGATATGGTTAAGATTTCTTGAAAAACTAGAGCCACATTGGAAGTCTTTAATATTGATGAATAATTGTAATTTATTTAATAAAATTTTACATATTAATGTTACATACTGAAATACAGTTTTCATTACATATTGTGTAAGGCAAGAGTAGCTGTACTACATGCTGGTTTTTATTTTCTTGAAAAGCAATTGTTGATGCTTAAAAACATGTTGAGTGAAGTAGCCTTTTGTAGATTCCTGCACCTAAGAACATTCTCTTTCGTGACATTTATTTGTTCTTAATAAAGAACCAGACTATGTAATACACAAAATTGACTTTGTGACTGTGTAATGTATTGTTGGGCAGATGTGTTTTCATGTTTTAACTTTTGACACTACCTATTGTTCTTTCAGGTGTAATTGCCATGGCCATGCTGATGATTGTGACACAGCTATGAAACCATACAGGTGCCTATGCATCAAGGAAAGCTTTACAGAAGGAAATAATGTGAGTCTCTCCTTTTTCTGCCTGTGTCACCTATGAACAGCCTCAAAACTGGGATTTTAGTCCTGGAAAAGAGCGTGTGTATGTGTGTTAGTGTAGGCCTGTTTTTTATAGGGAAACTTTCTGTAGCAGATTTGTATTAATTAAGGAAAAATATATACTCCGCTCTCCACCCTCACCAAAAGCCATTCCACCACAGACCATCAGGAGAGTTGTGTTCAGGGATTTGATTTCTTGTTGGAGAATTATGCCACTTTCCAACATTAGATGCAAACCTGAGTTTAGACTGTGAGCCTCTAATAAAGATTGTCCCTGCCTGGTGTAGCAACTAGCAAGAGTCTTGTAGGGTGAAGGTACTACTCCCTGGTAATTTAGGTCTGCTCCTATGGACTCCAGACCCATTCAGTAGGTGGAATGCAGTAGGCAGAATGTAGTAGGCAAAGTCCTGGAGTTCAGCTTCCAATTTAGTTTCATTTGAAAGGAAACAGTTCAAGTGGTCCATAATGCAATCCAAAGCATCATAAATGCAAAATTGTAATTTTCCTTTATTTTCTGACAGTTTTATAATTCTTGGCCATGGAAGAACCAAAATGGGGTTGATTACTGTAAGTCATGGTATTCTAGATAAATACATAGAGGAGAGCTCAGAATAATGGTACCACTTTGCATTTACTTCATGCAGCCTTTAGTTTTCTTGGAAGCTGTTCACATACAACTTAACAAAAGCAGAACCATGATGTATGAGTGAAAAAAACTCACTTAAAGAAAAGATTCCCTAGATTAATTCTCTCAAAAGAAAAAAAAAAAAGGGAAAAGAAGTTGAGGTTAAGAAAGAATGAGCTACATCAAAGGAATGAATTCCTCAATCTCCCTGAATGTTAGATTTCCATTGTGAGTACATGTTGTATTCCTTGCTACATTTATGCCTTTTGGAAATAGCCTTTCTGGAAATTAAGGAGGGGTTATGTGGAATAGCAACAGCAGTAGCAAAGGGGAGACTAATCACACATCAAAAAAACCCCCAAGCAGTCTGTGCTTGCTGGAACAGAGCGAGGAGAGGTAACCTCAGAGCATTTGATATAGTGCTTATGATCGTGTGAAAGATCTTTGTAAAATTTCATAGAGGATCTAAGTTTTCTCACTTCTTAAGCAGAAGTGTAGGATCTACAGTCTAAGTGGGACTTGAATAGAAATTTCAAGTTTTTAGATGAGTCAAATTAGAAAAAAAAAATCAAGCTGACAGTGTCCTTTTAATTAGAACACACATTGTGAAATGTTACTTTGTAAGGATTAATTATAAATATTTAATAAGACCTGGAAGTTCACCAAGCACTCTTGCAAGACTTATGCTACCTTGTGAAAACAAACTAAATACATTTTAACGATGTATCTGCCTTATCAGATATTTCCTGTCAATGTTAATGGGTTGTTCCACCGAGTGTCACATCTTCAATTTGGCATATATGCATTGTAACTATAATTGAAGTGCTTGAATTAACTGTATTAGTTCAGAGTACAAGAAGGATGTTGTTTAATTATTTTTCTCATTGTTTAATAACCGTGTCAGTATCTATTAAATAAGAAATAAAATAGCAGTAGGAATAAAATAGAATTAGTATTTGGAAATATATCACTAAATACTTTGAATTTTATCAAAGGTTTACATGGAATCCAAACAGCTTAAAGATTTTGATTGGTTTTTTTTTTTTTTTTTTTGGTACAACTAGCACTTAAAAGCAAAACCAAAATCCATCCTGATTTTTGACTATCATTGGCAATGATAAAACTCTGTCTTATAGATTTATCCCTGTTTCTTTGGCTCCTACCCCAGTGAATTAGGAATTGTAAAAATAAATTTATTTATTTGGTTTTTTTTTGGTTTAAGTAAGCATTTGATGAAGCAAGTTTCAAAATACCACTTTTTTGGTAGAGAAAAGGAAAATATTTTTGAGAAGAAATAGCAGTATCTTTTTTAAACTTCAGTTCTGTGCTAGCAGTGAGTAAGTCACCACAACTGAGGGGTTATAAGAAAGTTTTTGGCTTTAGGGTGCGTTTTTTCAATATCTTGGACCAGAAATCAGGAATCCTTGGAAAGCTTTTTACATATGGCAGAGTATGTCCTTGTCACATTTACACTTAATACAGCTAAAATTGCTATCTTGAATTTATCTGACATATATATCTGGCTAGCTGTTGTGCAGCAAAGCAATACCAGAAATGAAAAATTTGTATGACTATTACAAATAGAAATCTTAGTTTAGGTATTTGCATCACTATGTTATGAAATTTGACATACCAAATGGATTTTTTTTTCCTGAGTTCCATTTTGGTGAAGAATGGTGATGAAATATGATGCTATGAAATCTGAGATGATGGGAAGAAGGGGTTGCTTAAGAATGATTTGCAGATGTTGAGGGACCGGATTATGAAAAAAGAGGAAATTAATCCTCACAAAGCTTGTCTCTCATTTTATGAAAAAAATGTTCAGCTTGTTCATTTAGAAATTGTTCTGTAAATGGCTTGGGTCCAACTTTGGGAAATAGCTCTGCCTTTTACAAATGGAAGCTGAGGAACGTAAAGAGTGGAGTCCAGATTTTGGTAGCATTTGTATCCGAAGATTAATTTGTAGACTTGAGTAAAAGTATGTTCAAAAACTTTCCAAGTTGTTTCATGAAAGGTGGAAACAGTCCATGAAGGAACAAGACAGTCAAGCAAGGTTAGCCTTACATTGCAACCTCAGAGCCTCTTAAATCAATCATATAGAACATAATAGAGAAAGGTAATGACAAAATATACAGGAATAACTATAGAAATCGTAATAGAAAATAGAATTTAAAATAAATAAAGTGACTCTGATAAATGCTTGAGAAGATGTGAATGGAAGTGAGAGATTGACTGGATGCAGTAAAGGCTTCAGGTCTTCAGAGTTTTCCATGCACATAATGGTCTTAAACATTTGAGGTCTGAAAACTGGATATGGCATATGTTGATTTATCAAGAATTGAGTAAATAAGACTTTTTACGTTGTTACGGAAGAGTCTATGTAAACCTTAGTTAAAGGTCAATCTACATCGTATTAGATGTTGGAATTAATCATAAATAGTACATGAGGAGCTGTAAATATTAACTACATTACACTCAATAACAAAGAGTTCTCACTTGCAGAAACAAGCAAGCCAGCAAAAAATGCCCATTTTGGTACATGGAGCATTCAGATGGAACCCCATAAGACACCTTTCATTTCTATTCTGTCTTCTTTGGTCCCTTGGAGTCACCTAGAGTGTTCTAATTTTGGTTTGGTTGGTTTTTTTTTTTTTTTTTTTTTTTGGTTTTTGTTTTTTTTTTGCTTTTTTTTCTTCTCCTAGTAAAACCTGGCTTTTAAGTTTAAAAGCTCTTTGATCATTGGGGAGTTCGCAAGAGATAGATGTAGTTCATGTGTGGTCCTGGTAGATACTCAGATGGTGTAGTGAGGGAGCTGGTGAAAGCCATGAGGAAATTAAGACTGTCTTTAGACCATGGCAAAGCTGTGCTGGAATAGATATTCCCCAGAAGCCATATTTATTTGGCTAAGGAAATGCAATGGAGTGAAAGCATAGTGGATAGATACCGAAGAGGATCTGGGAGGAAGGAAAAAATTGTATATTGTTAATTATCCCATTATGGTCAACACATGCAGAGCAGCATAAAAGTGGGTGCTAAACCTAATGGAGCTTTTCAAAGAAAAGTCAGCATTTCAAAATGTCTGATAAGGTGGCATTTTAACCTTGGTGTCACTTCATCAGATTTTTAAATTGTGTACTTCTGATAACATGTATTACAGAAGCATATGTGTGATATAAGTATTATAGGTGTGTATGTACACTGTTTATTGCAACTGAACTTCGAGTGTGGGCTGTAAACTCCTACGTAGGTCACAAAAAGAAAAAAAGGATTAAATTCCACATAAAATAATACATATATATAAAAGGATGCCACTGAGAGGCAAGCAATACGATATTAAGAAGTGTTGGAATAGAAGGCTCTAGCTGATCATGACTTACTGCAAGTATTGTTACTGTTGCCTTCTGAAGTATTTCTTTGGATATTTGTTGACTATTTCTTCAGAGGCACTGTCCTCAGCATCCTTAGGGCCTGAAAAGGAACTTGGTACTTAAAGGCTTAGGCTGAAGTCACTGGTGATCTTTCCATAAGTGTGCTGGGTTCAGGAATCTTGAGGTTAAATTTTTAATAATAATTCTAGTAAAAAAGAAAATATCTTGAATTCACTATTGGAAATAATTTTTATTCATAGTTTCAGACTAATGGATTGGGCCAAATTAGGCTTGGTATTTTGGCCACCTGGCTTCATGTGATGTTTTCTCAGGAAACTTTTCAGAGATGGTGAGAAGTTCGGATACTATATATCAAGAAGGCACGTTTGTTATGGGCCATAGGAAAAACCATATATTTAGCATGTTTTCTGAAGGGCCTAGATGTAACTGAGAATAAGGACATCTGCGTGTTTCTGGGTGTTACAGTTACAGAGAAAGGTTGGTTTTGTTAAGCATTAGCATCCTTTGTAAATCTACTGCTAGACCTTGTCGCAGGCTTTTTCGAAATGTACCTATCCATTTTATGTGAGGTAGGCAAGAAACAAACCCCAAATCTCTCGGTTTACAAATCTCAACTACTATGCTTTGGACAAGTGCAGAGTTTAGATTTGGTGAGTGAAGGCCTGAAGATGGCAACATGTACATCATAGTGCTACCAAACGTGAAAGTTCAGCCCTGGAGGTCTGCAAGTTAAATGCAATTCTTAACCTAATAAAGGCGTGACAAACAGCAGGGTGATGTGGGGGTCCAGTGCCCATTTTTATTGCATGCAGGTGTGACAACTGCTAGAAAAACAAATGTTTTGCACTCACTGCCAACTTCTGAATGACTGCTTTTTTGCCAAGGAGGTTGTAGACAAGGAGAGTCAATCTCTTCTCCCGGGTAACAAGTGATAGAACGAGAGGAAATAATCTCAAGCTGGGTTAGAGGAGGTTTAGATTGGATATTAGGAAAAATTTCTTCACTGAAAGGGTTGTCAGTGATTGGAACAGGCTACCCAGGGAAAGTGATGCGATCACTGTCCCTGGAAGTGTTTAAAAGTGTGTAGATGTGGCTTTCAGGGACATGGTTTAGTGATGAACCTGGCAGTGTTAGGTTAATTGTTGGACTTGATGATCTTAAAGGTCTTTTCCAATCTTAGTAATTCTATGATTCTTAAAAGTTTTATCAAAGTTTTAAATGTCACAGAACAAGAGATGTTTCAAAGAGGCTCCTTGCTATGTAATCAGATGCCATCTTTTTCTCTCTTAGTCCTTCGTGCTTGTGTGTCATTTAACAATAGGTGCAAGCACAGGTGTGCATAAGTAACTGATCCAAGATTAAATCTGAAATGAGATGATGAATGCTTTCAGCTGCCGTGTGGCTGGCCATGCACAAATGGAAACTCAGGGCTTGCAGGTTGGTAGCTATTCCTGCACTGTTTTCCTTTCAAGAAGGACATATTTCCATAGACATGCTGAGAGGAGGGAGCTGCATGAGCTGCATGGCTTGGCTGGTAGCTTGTTTCTTTGTTGTGCTTCCCAAGTTGTGCCATGCCTGAATGAACCCTCTTGTCTCATGTCGTTGGGTGCTGTGTAATGCTGATTTTTCTCAGTGTGGAGAGAGAGGGGAGATGGATGTAAATGAAGGAAGGGCTTGAATAAGTTTGAGCTGTGTTACTTGTGAAGAGTTACAGTCAACGTGTTGCCCTTAGAGCACTTAAAGTGAGATAATCAGAATTAGGCAGCAATTGCTCTGATAAACAGAGGCCAGAGTTCAAGGTCTCAAATGAAACCCTGCTAATTTTCATCCTGAAAACTCCATTTTTTCTCTCACTGTGGTGATATTGTGTGTTTTTGTTTTGTTTTTAAGAGGTTAGAGAAAGATGCAGTGGTTATTGCTATCTTATTGCTTACTTTTTATTTCGTGTATTAAAACTAAATTTCAGTAGATAAATTATTGTGCTTTCATTTTCTCTCTCAGGTGGCTTTTGTTATAATTTGTGACTGGTCTGCAATTCTTGGACTATCTTAAGCTTATGGTTTTTAATTCAGTTTATTTTACACACAGTTGATGCTTTCCCAGCACCAGCTGTGAGTGAAACAGTTTAGAAACTTCAATACAGTTTCCTAGTTTTGAGTGTATAGGTGATATAGACACACTAAAAAATAACAAATAATTATAATAGTCCTTGGAATAATAGCCGGGAAGAAAGATGAGCATGCTTCTCAAACTTAAGAAGGAAGGTACCCAAAAAGGAAAATAGTTGTCCAAATACTTAACAGAAGCAACTTATTTTGTAGCATTTAAATTCCTTCTGAAAGACAGAATTTTCTATAAGAAATTATAATTGCAATATATTTTGTTTCTTTTGTTTCATTTGCAAGGTCAAATGGTGATAATACGAACTACAATTACTACAATGTTAGAAACGACAATAACAGACATTGTTTAAAATGCATCCAAATGGATGGATTAGGTGAATGTCTTCTGTGCCATAAAAACAGCAAGGACTATTTTCCATCTTTAAAGGTTTGAATAAATCTGAATCTCAGGACATTAGCCTGTGTTGAGAATCTAAATTCTTAAAATTTTGATCTTCTGCCCACCTTCCTTGGTTTTACTGTTTTTAAAGTGACTTTAAAAGGTTGAAATAATAATTAAAAGGTTGGGTTTGTTATTTACCTTTGTGATTTCTCACTTTTTGTCTAAAAACAATATTATTAATATTTAAATTGGGGAAAACACATAGGAAAAAATATGAACATAGAGACTATAATAGTAAACTTGTGAGATAAAGAAATATTCATGTCTAAGAAGCAGCATTTTCTTTTATTTCTGATTTATTTCAGTGTGATCGCTGTTTGCCGTTGTACAATGACAAGCCTTTTCGTCCAGGTGACCAAGTTCATGCCTATAATTGCAAACCATGTCAGTGTTACAGCCATGCAGAAAGCTGCCACTATGACTTAGCAGTGGATCCTTTTCCTCAGGAACACCACCGAGGCGGTGGCGGAGTGTGTGACAACTGTCAGCACAACACAGCTGGTAAGTCAAAGAGAATGGACTGTTTTACTGTTCCTTTTTGACTACATCTTGTGTCAGCTGAAATTAGTAATGCTCAATGGCTGACAGTCCAATAAATTCTCATGTATATGTATTTTTAAACTATTCAGATAGTGCAGTAACAACAGTGGTGTCAATTCCTAAGCCATGGGAAAATACTGTAAAATATAATCCAATCTTGTATAAAAACTTTTGTGCAAAACACATTCTTATAAATAGTTAAAACATATAGTTTCAAAGATATTCCCATTACATGTGCTAGAGCGTTTAAATCCAAAATATAATCTTATTGGACCAGTTTAACAGACAACATCTAAAAAGGCTGTCAAATTTTGCTCTAATGTCAGTTTCTTGCTTATTCAATGTAGGTAGTATATTTGAATACTTTTTAAAAAAATATCTTCTATTTCAGTTTTCTTGGCTTTGTCTGCTAAAGAGAAAAAAAGAAAAGTTTCAGGTTCAATTTTTCAAAAAAAAATGTATAGGCATTTGCATGGCACAGCTTTTATATAAGTGTGGTATTATATAACAGATGGAAGTTTAATGGAGTAAAACATAGTTTGTAACAGGTTCATTGTTTCATATGCTCTGGATCACTAAATTGGCAGGTAGAGATGAAAGGTGCATTAAAATGGACGTCCTGAAAATTATAGAATTCTCTCAAAGGAATAGTCTTTAATTTTGAATTATACAGCTAATTTTAATGAATTGGAAGCCATAATGCATAACCTTCCTTTCATGCAGGAAGGAACTGTGAGCTATGCAAGGATTTCCATTACAGACAAGCAGGTGCAGATCTTTCAGCCATTGATGTTTGCAAACCCTGCGACTGTAACGCAACAGGCACCAAAAATAAGAGCCTCCTGTGTGATAATGTAAGTAGCCTCAGTGGAGAAAAAGGAGAAGACGTTTCAATCAGCTGGGTAGACAGCCATAAGATTTTACAAAGTGTATTCAGATGGTAACTAGTCTATAAAAAAAAAAAAAAAGCTCAAGTTTAGCCTTTTCGAAATGATAATTGACTTACATCAGACATTTGAAAGCTGAGAAAACAGAGGAATTTGAGATGTACTGCTGAAGAGTTACTCATCTAGATCAGCAACAGACATAAAAGATGCTGTATGAATAATAGTTTTGGGATGTTACCTCTGCACTCAGTAATGTTAAAACATCTAGGTTTTGAGTGTTTTTGAAGGTCTTGATACTGTTTTAAAGTTACTAAAAGGTTTTGAAAATTCAGGCAATAAGCTGAGCCTGAAACTGAACTAAAATTAAGCTACTTTTCCCTATAATAAGACAAGGATTGATCTCCCTTTTAATTTATAAAATCCATTAAAAATAAAAGAAACCCACAAAGTGATGCTGAAAAGAGAACACCGTCAGCTATGCTTTTAAAGCCAATGGACCTCATTGACATGCAAGCTGTCTAGTCCAATAATAAATCTGTCTGTAACTTTTAAAACATACATGTTGGAAAAAAAAGCAGGAAAAGTGATTAAAATCTTGAACATATACTAAGGATATATTGTGGTTTATGTTCTATTCACATATGTCCTGCCCATTGCCAAAATCTAATTTTTTTTAGGAACAGGGAAGAAATAATTGCTTTGAAATTTATTTTAGAGGTAGAACTTATTCTGCAGGTAAATGGGATAGAACTTTTTCAGCTTGTTGCCACTTTTCCTATATCTTCTTTTTTCAACAGTTCTATTTGTAAAGTATTCTCTAGCTTTTTTCATCATATGTCTCTTGTCATTGCATTTTATTTAACAGTGAACTCTTGTGGATCCTGTTGTATTTTCATCCTCAGTTCTATAGAGGCACAGGTTCGTGCCCAGTTAGACTCAGTGCACCTCACAGGACTCATGCATTGGTGCATATTCTGAGTGACGTGCAAATTTAGCACAATATGTTTTTTAAAGTAGTCCGCTGTATTACAAAGAGAAATTATTTTATAATTTTCAGTCTTCTGAAGTAACACACTCTGATACCAAAGAAGTGGGAAAAAAAAAAAAGCTTGCAAAACACAGGTATCATGTTAGGACTATTTTTCAAGACACAGGAGGAATGAAAGCAAATGTTAATTTATGTATCCAGGGTTTGTGGTGAAATGTTGACCTAAATCAGCTTTAACTGTGATTAATAATCAGAGGAGCAGTAGTTTACAGAAATCAGTGCTTTATACTTAAATATACAAGAATGTTGATGATGCTTGACTGTGAAAGTATGGACGGGGAGATAAAATGGGAAAAATGGGGGAGACTGTATTGCTGTATAAAGCATCAATTGCCGCAGTAGAAGCAGAGCAGGGAGAAATGATTGAGAGGCATTAAAGAATAGATTAATAAGGCTGGGGACTAAAGGCTGAAATGAATTACATGAAATTGGAGGAAGTGTTTCCAAATTTGACCTGTGGAAGATGGAATCATAAGGAATAAGGACCCTACTCATGAAAATTAATTGTCCCATCACATTGATAATTTTCAGGGAAATTCGCCAAAAATTGGACAGAATACACTTTTACTGCTTAACTCATCACTTTCTTCGGATCATCAACATTTTTTCCTTTTTGCAAAGTGCCACTTCAGTCACTAAGTTCCAAGAAGTACAGACTTCCAAAATTAATCTATTGAATAACAAAACAATCTATTGAATCACACAGAAAGAGCATTTACTCATCAAATGAAGTATTTTTCATGCTGATAGTTTGCAAGATGTGTAGAAGAGCTGACTGTGACACAGTTGCTCCCATCTTAGTTCTTTGGACTGATCATGAAAACTTTATGCCTCTTCTGTTCACCTGTTGCACTCTACCCTTAGTGAGAAATGCATGTAGGTATGGAGCATTTCTCCCTTGCAGAGTTTCTCACTTCTCATATATCTGAAGATCACGCCTGCTGACAGATCAGTGTGTAACTTCCTTTGTATTTTAAAGTGCAAACTAACATAGTAAAACTTCAAAATTGTGACTTTATGGCTTACAGTAACAGGTGGGATTTTAGAAGAGTGGTGTAGCAGTGCACCCATGAGCAATTTTTTAGGTGTTTTTGCATAGTGAGGTTTTCCTTTGAGACTGGTGAGTACAAGAGAGACTTGCTACAGCCTGATAAAATTTGCCCACTTCTGTGCTGGTTATTGATGTTTAGTCATTGTAGAAAAGATGGCTGCATCATCTTTGTGAGCATTTGTCACAAAATATTTCAAACAATCAGAAAATTCTGATGAACTGTTAGAGGTGCTTGAGTCTTATGAGAGTGAAAGAAGAACTGGCTGCCTTCCTCCTTCCTCCCTAACCATTCACACGTGAGAAAGTTCTACCAGAATACTACTGATGCGATGATTCTGGCACTAGTTGGAGATTAATTTCTTCTGGCCCTCATACCAAAATCCTTTACTCATTTTCCTGTGCTGCTTTTTACCCAGACTGTTCTACAAATGCTTACATATTCTATCAGGCATGGCAGCTTGTAGTCCTTTCGTGATTCTGTTGTAGTAAGCCATATATAATGCTGGGGGGAAAAAGCACTCTCTTCCTGGGTATTTGTTTTTAGGCAAACTTGAAAGTGCTGCTATTGCCTTTACCTCACTGTTGGAAGTACCATCCTGGTCTCAGTGAATTCAGTCATCTTTCTCTACTCAGCTTTTGCTGAGTTTCAAAAATTTACCCTTAACATCCAAATAAATATGTATCTTGTACTTGTTGTTGTGAGGAAGCTGTATTTTACTGCAGAGGATAATTTTCAGAGTTGCAAAGACTTAATTGCCTTCTGTCAGGGTGGCAGCTGTATTACCTCATCTTGCAAGAAAACTTTTTCTAAGGCAAGAAAATGAACAAAATGTTAGTTACTGTTTTCTCTGAAGAGTCACATGAAAGCAGATTCCAGCCAAGTAACTATCTGAACAGGCTTCAGATTTCACCTTTCTGCATGCTTGCTAAATACCATTCTTTTAAAAAAAAATTCTTCTTTTTTTCACTCAGACTTTTGAATGCTTGATTTAATTTTATTTTCTACATAATGGAAAGCTAGCCAATAGCTGTGCATATATATATACACACACAAAATGAAAACAGGATCTCTATTTCTGAGTTTGCACTTCTGAGTTAATTCTTTTATCTAAAATTAGAATGAGCATTCCCATTTTCATTTATCCGTCTACACAGTTTTCAACCTGTTTATTGTGATTGACAATAAATAAATAAATGGAACATGTGTTGCAAGGGGAAGAACATGGGGTTATAGCAGTTAATTAAGGCCACTTCCGTCAGCAGATATACCAAGGAGAATAAGGAATGTAAAGGATGCAAATGTGTCAATGAAGAGTATTGTGCATAGTGGAGTCCATAAAAAATCAAATTATCAAACACTGTGTGTATTCTGAATCCTGGATTTCCCTTAATGGAAGGCCTTTAACCTTATTGCTAAAATGAGGGAAAATGAACTTTTAAAATGTTCAGTAGTCCTGTGGCCTTATTTCTGATGGATTTTGTAAAGTGGAAATGCTGGTTTTCTGTGAGAGTTTATTTGTGGGATTTGGTCCATTCCCACCCCCTGGAGTGTTAGGGGCAGAGGGTAAAAGCCTCATTTTACGTTTTGAGCAAAAGTAGTAGAAAGCTACTGACTTTTGAAAGTCATCATACGTGATGACAAGAAGAGATATCAAGGGAGTGCAAAGGAACTTCATTATTGCTGCTTATTCAATTTTCAGTTCCCAAAGCTGACATCCCAAGAATACTCTCAGGTATTTGGTGTCAGACCATTAACCTATGTGTGTGAGGCAGTGCGCCGTACTGTTCTCATTTCCTAAACTGGAGAAAACGAAAAGAAAATAAAAGTCCTCAGCCCCCTTGCTCCCCCTTCCAGAGACTGCAGACAACTGGATGCTGGAGTCCTTGCCAGATTTGCATCAAGTAAGAAGATAGTGAGAAGTATATGATTAGCATTTATATCAAAAAGGCAGAACATTGAGCCTGGTACCAATCGATTGCAAAACTGGTGATGGCAGGATGAACAGAAAGAATTTCATGCCAGACCTAAATATACCCCTGAGTCTTGCAATGCCCTAAAACTTGCAGTGGGTCAAGGGAAGGTGCTTCTGCTGTGGTAAAGAGTAAATAATTGAAATTAGTAATGACTTGGCCCATTCTAAAAGGTTATTTTTGTCAGGTGTTTTGGGCTTCAAAACCAGAAGTTAACTTTGAAAAAAGAAACTCCAAGTGTCAACTGTATTTGTTTTATTTAGGAAGATCAAGCCTCATATCACATATTTTGTCCAGAATTGGAGAAATTTTCTGATTATGTTTCTGACACTATGTTGCTTCTGTTACAGACACTAAAGAATAGCAGTTTGAAACTACAGGCAAATCCGAGGGGAAGAAGTTGATTTTAACTTTCAGAAAGGCTTAGGCAAACGATTTTCTCAGCAAATTGCATTGTATACTCTAAGAATACATATGGCCAACAAGAGTTTAAATAGTCAGGAGTTATATTTCTGATGCTATGATATGTACGTGTTAAGTATCTACTAGGCGAGTGCTATGGCTAAACAGTTTGCTGTACTCCAAGCAATAATGAAGACAGTTCTTTGGAATATGTCAACCTTTGTCCTGGGTTCTTAAATCTCTTGTTAAGTCCTCGTATCAGTTTAGTAACAGGACATTGAAAGAGTTTCTGAATAGGCTTCACCTTGAATTTGTCATTCTAGATGTGACGTGTTAGATTAAAGTGTCCCCCAATTAATGAGGGGTATCACTAGAGTCTGAAACAGGTGAACTTCTCAGTATATCTAAAATTCAGAAACCTTAAGTAGTTGTCCTGATTAAGGACAATGAGGCTGCAGCTGTGGTTTATGCAGGAGAAGGTTGCTGGCATAACTTTTGTAACTGTTTACATTCAAGGATATAGGAATAATGTGTATTTTGTACGTAAATGATAAATGACACAAGGGGATATATATGAGCTCAGCATCAGTGATTTTCTGTATCAAATAACTATTGTGATTATGAGGTCCCAAGACACAGCACCACTTCGTAGTAATGCTCGGCCAGGTGTATTTTCAGAGTGAACAATCCAGACGGATATTTTCTATCAGTGATTTAGTACCAAGATGGTCACATTAATACAGAGGCTGTTTGTGTCTGCTGACTGTTTGGGTCAGAACCAGGCCTCTCAGGCATAAGTAACGGGAGCACAGATTGCTTTCTGCTGTTCTATAGCCAGCATTGGTTATAGAAAATTGAAATATTTTTCTTTAAATGGCAGATAGCATTTGAATCTGGGGAAGGAGGGAAGTTTCAGTAATATCTCCGGTGCACAATTGGTGAAATTCTGGTTAACAAAACCTTTAGATATTCATTGCTACCAATATTTTCAATGATATCATAATTTTCAGAGTAAGCTGGATTTACAGAAATAATAACAGTAATAACAAAAATAGCCTCTTTCGTTCATAATTCACTTGGATTTTTATGTAGTTATTGAAATGGTTTGTTCTCCCCATTTTGATGTGGATTTCCATGTTATTACCTGCGGTACACCTATTTCTGCAGCATTATAAACATTTATCAACTTGTACAACTTCTTTGAAACAGTATTCATTGCCAAGCATTTCACAGATTATTTTGGTGCTTCTCTGTCTGTACAGAGAAATGAAAGCTAGTATTTTTCTATATTTATCATTTTTAAGCCAAATTTTCCCCAGATTAAGCCAAATTGTTCTTTTTACAGGGAAATCTGCAAATGGTTTTCTTGGCTAGTTCCTGAAGAAAATTTGAATTCTTCAGTGGCCAGACATTTCTCCCTCATTCGAAGAGTTATATTTATTCTTCAAGCATAATTTTTTTTTATCTTGTTAAGATTAAGTTTGTGGATGTACATTTTCTGCAAGTGCATGTGATGAAAATTACTGCTTCTTGTAATAGCTTGACACAAAATTATGCTGAAGATCCTGGTATTCTTTGCTTCTTTTAGCACTTAGTACTCTACATGTTTCACTAGTTGCATCTGGAAAAACCTACCCTTTGCTCACAATTAGCCATGAGTTTCCAGGTATTCAGGATCAGAACAGCTATGCTGAGACTCATCTAGCACAGTATCCTCTCTGATAGTTACCAGAAGCATGATCCTGCTGTTATGTGCTTTTCTAGATTTCAGTTATTTATGGGTTTAGGGCTACCTGAGCTAAACTCAGGATTTTCATCTGAGTAGCCACATGTTTGGTGTCCGCATATGGAATTTATCTAACTAAATCTTTAAAGCAATTAATTCCTTTAAGTTTACTTTCTTAGAATTTCCTGTGTTCTATCTTACAACTTGAGAAAAAATGAGTATTCATCCTATAAGACATTAATGATTTTGAAGCCATGTATTCCCTTCATTTCAGTCCTTTATTTCCAAACTGTAAAGTCTTTAGTTCATTAGTATCTTTGCTTATTCTACTCACTCTGTGACCTCTTTTATTTTAGAGAGGGTAACCTAATATACAAATTATGTAAAATGTTGATACAAAACAGATTTTTATGACAGAATGAGATTTCCTGTGTAATTTTCAGTTCTTTTCTTGATAATCCCAGTATTCCTGTTGCCTTTTCAACTGCCTCAGAGCTTCCAAATGATTTGTAGGGGAAATGGAGCAGCTTGAACAGCTTCTTTCTTGAGTGGTAACAGCTAATTTTGGACTTATCACTGTCTACCTATAGTCAGTGTTGGTTTTCCCCAGGCATAAAGTTTGTACTTATTGATGTAGAAATTAATTTGACTTTTTGATCATCCATTTGGTTCAGCATATGTGATACATTAAGATGTTGCTGACTTGAAGAAATGCAGTAGTATCATGTAGCATCATTTTCCTGTGGGGAAGAAAGTACCAATCTTTTCCAATATCTCATTTTAATTTCTAATACAATGTAGAATAAGAATACAAAAAATCCTATTAGAATGTAGATCTCAGAAACTTCCTTACAGCCTTTTAAGGAGATTGATGTAATTTTATTCCTCTTTTACTGGTGTTGATTTAAGCAATTAGTATTTCAGTAATTTTATATTTTGGTTCATCTAGAACTTTAATCTCATGTGTAGTCACTTTTCAACAGATGAGATTTTGCTAAAATATTTTTCTTCTGACGTTTTTCATTTTAAATCCGTCTTAAAAATCATTCCTGAAATAGAAAGGGAGCACCTCTCTCATAGTGAAGAGCTGTGGAAGACTTCCTTTGTGATCTCTGTTGTGGTTCTCGTTCCTGAATGCAGCACATAATCATAAAAACATTAGCTGGTCATCTGCTCTCCTCAAAGCAGAGTTGTTGTCAGTGCTGTAGCCAGTCAGCCATGATTTTGTCTGGATAAATCTTGATACCTCTGGAAATAGAGATTCCACATCCCCTCTGGCTAGCCTGTTACTGATGCTGCACTTATCTTTTAGTGAAAAGTTCTGATGTCCACTCTGAATCTGCTAATCATACCACATAATTATTTATTGCCCTGATTCTCTGGTAGTCTTCCTTTGTTTCTGACATATAATTTTTTTTTTCCTTCATGCTTTAGGCATGTTGCTTGTTAAATGCTCGTTTTTGTGTTGCCTTATTCTAGTTTTAAAATTTGGTGGTGGTTATCGTCTCCTATTTAGCTTCTTATTTTGATCTTATTTTCACTTATTGAAGATGAAATTTGCATGTAATGCTTTCCTTCCTGTGGTAGCTTTTGAAGTAACTTCAAAGTTTTTTTGGGTATGAGTTGAGTGTTATTGCATAACCTGTGTGTGCTGCGATCACTAACACAGAAGTGTTTCTTTTACAGTTATGCATTAAACTGGGTATTTTTCTTCATTTAGGATTAAACTTAGAGTTGCTTTTCACATGTGAGTTCTCTGATGAATGACTGTGATGCATGACTGGGTCTCTTATAATACACTAAATATCTAGATCAAATCCAGTCTAAAAGGGAATTAACTTGAAAATCTTTGTTGCTGTGTTTTCTGCTATTGTGGTCTTTTAACTCTTCTTGTACTTGCTGTTGTCCTGTCTTTTTAATATCTACACCTTCCTGAAAAATAAGGCTGATACATCAGTAATAGATCTCTATCAAGAAGTCATATTATAGAGATTTTATGGACTACAGAATCCTTTTATGAGGAAAGGGTAGGAGTATATGCTTCTCTAACTTTTATTCAGTATTTTCTGTGCTGAGAATTTACTATTAGATGTTGAAATACTCTATTTTGTATTAATAAAGCTTAGAGCTCCATTTTAGATTTGAGGGTGTGATGATAATATTTCAGTGGAACTTGCAAGTAGCTTTGTCTCTCCTTTTGTTTCAGCCTGGCTTAACTCATGGATTAAAGATGAAAGAGGCAACGGTTAAGGGAAATTTTTCTTCAGTAGCTAATTAAAAGCAAAGTACATTGAACTACAGTTGTTGATGTCATAGATGAATACTGGTTTTGAATTACTGTTTCATACTGTTTTCATATTTTTCATATGTTGAATAACTTTTTCATATTTGTAAATATTTGCCCTGAAAAAAATATGCTAGCCCAAAGAAAATTCCTTATAATACAGTTTCTTTACCAGAACACTTCAGTTAGAAAAGCTAGGTTTTGTTCCTTGATTATGAATCCTAAACCTTTTGCCAATTCCTGTCTCTGCGTTGCTTTGACTCCCTGGTATTGTTTTTATGTTGTGCATTAGCCAGTGTCTTTGTTTCTCCATCCCTGTGCTGTTGCCCTTTCCCCTGTAGTTGGTTTCCCCACCATATTGGAAAGTGATGAATGTAGAGACTGGAGTTTTCCGCTGCCTATTAGAGGTCTGAAATTGAGGTAGCTTTTCAGGAGCCCTTTAATCTTGCACAAGATGTGAGACTCATACTCCCAGATCATGGTCCAGGCATTACACGGGATGTGTCAGCTCCTTCTGAATAGCAATGCTACGCATTTAGGGAAAGGTGGGAACCTTTACATACCCTCACTGAAGCGGAATATTTTGGATCCCAGCTGAACCAAGAAGAGAGGGAGAGGGTTTCAGTTGCTGAGCTGTTGGATCACATCCTTCAATAAAGGGAGAGGAAAAATACCTTGGATGAGTAATCAGAAAGGAAAACTCAATTTTGCTTCATTCTTATTTAACGAACATTTTCACTAAAACAAATAAGCATATGGGCAGAACAAAAAATGCAAAACTTGACCTTTGAAGATGAAAGTTCTTTCTAGTAACTGTGATTCAAAAAAGTATTCGTTTTAATAGAAGTCACCATGTAGAAAATGCGATTTTGTAAATACTCTTTGCAGGTTCTCTGTCCAGATGGTAAATACGGCTGCATTGTTTGCTCACTTTTTTCCCTTCTGTTTTGAAAGAACAGGATTTTTAAACTCTATTTAAGAGTTGAATAGTTACACTCTGTTCAATATTTCTGTTTTTCCCTCTCTCTCAACAAATTAAAAAAATGCTCACAGGCTTATTTTTTTTTTCTGTTCCATTTAAAATTTTCTCCTCCCCAATTCATACTCCCATTCTTGTTGCTAGTGAATGTATCATCTAAAAATAGATATGTTCATCGTTCTATATTTTGTATCTTTCTAGATTGGAGGCCAGTGTAATTGTAAGAGACATGTGTCTGGCAGACAATGCAATCAGTGCCAGGAAGGATTCTACAATCTGCAACAGTCAAACCCTGATGGCTGCAGTCCCTGTAACTGTAATACCTCTGGGACAGTCAATGGAGATATTACCTGTCACCAAAATTCAGGACAGTGCAAGTGCAAAGCAAATGTTATTGGTACGTGTAATGCAAGAGTTCGGAGCCATTTTTCTTGTTTTCTCTGGAAGTAAAACCCACTTGGTTTCTAAACGAAAGGTATAGAAAGCTTCTTTGCTGAAGGCAGATTGCAAAAATGAATGAAATTAACTGTTGAAAAATTATTAATTTAATAATTCTATCAAACTACAGCTTGAAGCTTAGTTTAATCAACCCTTTAGAAGTTTCTTTATGGCATAGCTACGTTAGCTTACATAGCTCCATACTAATAAGTCACAGAAATAATGTAATTTGCTTACTGCGTAGATGTTTCTTTTAGGAAATTAACGCTTTTTCAACGTGTTTTATACTTAATGAGTTCTAAGCAAATCATTTCCATGCTAGTTTTCTTAATAGACCAAAATAAATGGATTTTTTTCTCAAAATATTCTGTGCTACAGGGTCCTTTGTGATAAATCTATCAATTTTTTTCTATTATATTTCTTTGAACTGTTCCTGTGAAATGCAAAATAAGTCAACATAATTCCACAGATCATGTACATAACTAGGGTTAGTTATCAAGGGCCACATAATTTTAATTTTGTAATTCAATGCCAAGCTGATTATAATAAACTGCTACCTTCTGTGTTATTTATCATTTTTTTTACAAGACGTGCTTTTTTGTTTGTTACTCCCACAGGTATTTTTCAGAAATTAGATTTGATTATAGCAATTTATTACTTCCAGCATATTTGAGGGGAGCCACAGCCACATAAGGACAAAATTTATCAAGTGCCCAAAATACACAGTATATATAATACACTTTGAAATGTTGATGTATGGGAATATTATGCAAGGAGAATTTCCTGATAAAGTGAGCCTTGCATGGTAACTGTACAGACTATACATATGTCTCAAAAAGAAAAATTCCTTTTCTGCTTTGTTATTAACAGAATTAGTAATCTATTTTTTCTTCACCCTAACCAGGTTCTGAGTTGCATTAATAATGTTCAAGTATATGTTAATATATTTAATATTGTATATACCCTCACTTGTGAATGTTGACTCATTTGTAATGTTGTAAGTCTTTGCTGCTTTTGGAAATTAGAAGAAAGAAGAAAATGCAGCATAACAACCTATAATGAACATAGCTCTAAGCAGATTGAAGCCGGAACAGTTTCAGTCCTTTTTCCTGTGGAATGCTGTATTTTTCATATAATAAAAAAGGGTGCTAAGAGTAGAAAAATAACCTCTGTGCATCTTAAACCCTTTCTCTACCTTCAAGAAAAAGGACTTCAGAGCATTCTTAATTATATATTCTTTGCCCACATTTTACGTTTGAATCTGTGAAAATGTTTCTTAACTCGGTGGCAGTTTGGCAGACAAGAAATGCACAGTCTGGTTCTCACATGTTTGGTTGTCTACATATTAAACATTTTATCTCCTTGGTGAAAACATTAAGAATTGTTTTTATTTTCACTGAAATAGTTATTTTTAAAAAAAGTATAATCTGTGCTTTCTGTACTTATGTGTAACTATGATGGGGGGCTGTAGTTTTCCACTGTTTGTTTGCCCGATAAAGACCTAATTCTTTCCAGACTAGATTCTCTTTTTTTGTTTTCCAAACCAATTGTAAATAAGCTTTTTTATACTGAAACGTGTACAGCAAACTTTACCAGGGAGCTTTCCTCTTTGGATTTCTAAATTGGTTTTTAGAGCAATCTGTCTGTTACCATTTTATCTATTTAAACAAACACGATAACAGAAAAATGCAACTATGGACTGCAGTGTTATGAAACATGAACTGTTAGAGTTAACACAACTGTTAAATCTTACTAATGATTCTATCACCAGTAAAATACATTAGCACCAATAATTTTATTAAAGTAGATCATTCATCTAGAATAAAAAGGTAGAAGAATGTGAATTAAATGCCAAGCGTGCTAACTCCCCTGTACTTGTTAACATTGAATGTGATGCCCTGTAGGCCTTCCTCAGTATCGTTAGGAATAGATTACCTGTCAGGAATATGTATGGCATATTCAAATAAGCACTGCGCATATTTTTAAAACTGATATGATATGAATCCATGTAGACCAATTTTAATAGTTCAAAATGAGTCATAATTCTTGTTAACAATACAGTTATTTTTAAAATTTGCAGCAATAGTGGTCCTTTTTTATTTTCCTTATTGAAATTAAATGATATGCCTTAGGTGAGTCATTCATCACTGTTAAAGGAACTCGCCTTCTGTTGGAGTTTTTGAGTCTTTATCCATATATGTAATGCATTTCCTACCATTTTTAGTTTTAATTTTCTAGATGTAAGTTGCTAGATGTATTTTTGTATGGTTTTGTATTTTTTTAAATGGTAATGTTTTGCTAGAAGATTGTATTTATATTTTCCTATATGAAACAATTAAGTCACAGCTTCATAGTGAAGGATTTTCCCACTGCAAGGGAAAAATACATAACTGAATTTGCATTTTTCATATAATAATCTAGTTTGCTTTCTTGTAATGTACATTTTATAAACTAACATATAAATGCCATCCCTTGGGGCAGGGATAAAGCCAGCGTTGACTTTGAAAACAAAGCTAATAAAACTACAGGATGAAGTATGAAGAAAACAGTTTATATTTTAATATACTGTAGGAGTTAACTAAATCATACATTTAGATAAAAATATTTCATTTTGGATTATGGAAAACCTTTTCTGCTTTCAGTAAGGGCTAACAATAAAGACTAACATAAATGCAACCAATGGTAACTCTGAAGTCTGGTGGTTAGGCAAAAAATTTGTTATGATTAGTCTAACTTGTGCTGTCCTAGTGTATATTTAAAGTTTTTAATATAATATATAAATCTGTTATCAGAACAGATTGTGAGCCCAGTGCAATTCTCTGTGTATTGCATTTCTACAAAATAGGGTGAAGAGTTCACCTAGGCATTGATTGTGCAACAGGTGCTGTTCTGGGGGACAAAGAGATTAATTCTGCTTTGTCTTAGAAATGTTACAAAGAATCTCTTGCAGAAGTATCTTAAATTGTATTGAGAGGCCAGCAGAAACGCATTGCTTCTGAAACAAATTGGAAAAGTAAACAGATTTTTGGGATGCCACAGTTATTCAATTGATTTGTGCAGCCTCGTCACTCCTATTAATTGTGCTGGTGAAGAATAGTAGTCTTCCCTTTTCTTTTCAATTGTAGTATACTTACCCTTTTAAAAAATGAAATCAGTAGCTTTTCAGGTTTTGGTTTTTGTGGGATTTTTTGGGGTTTTTTTATTAATTCCTTTTCTCTTTCCAGGTCTTAGGTGTGATAGTTGCAATTTTGGATTTAAAGCTCTCAGATATTCTAATGAAGATGGATGTGAGCCTTGTTGGTGCAACAGCCATGGCTCGGTGAGCCAATTCTGCAACCCTCTCTCCGGGCAGTGCAATTGTAAAGAACGAGTGAAAGGGCTTCTCTGTGACACCTGCGTGGACAACTTTTATGGGCTGGATGTAACTGGTTGTAAGGCTTGTGAATGTGATGCTGCAGGGTCGATTTCGGGAACCGTGTGTGACGCGAGGACGGGGCAATGTGCGTGTAAACCAAATATCGGGGGAAGGCGCTGCGACGAGTGCCTGGATGGGTACCACAGGGTGCAGAAAGGTCACTCCTTCCTTTGTCTGCCATGTAACTGCGAGAAGGCAGGGACAGTAAACGGCTCTCTGCTTTGTGACAAATCGACAGGACAGTGTCCTTGCAAAGCTGGTGTGACCGGCCTTCGGTGCAGCCAGTGCATGCTGCAGACGTACAACCTCAGCGTAAGCAGCACCCGCGGCTGCCAGCCCTGTGACTGTGACGCTCTGGGCACCTTGGCAGGAACAGTTTGTGACCACGTTTCTGGGCAGTGTGTCTGTCTGCCTCAGCGCCAGGGGAGAAGGTGTGATGAGTGTAAACCAGGTAAGGAAATTGGAAGACAGATCGATTTGATGCAGTAAGTTTTGCTTTGTTTGTTATTTCCTACAGTTTTTAATGTGTGTTTAGACAGCTTCATGTCTGACATGTCTCTGACATATGTTATTAATTATTTTTCCATTTCTTCCTAACTGTGTGAGTGAGAAGGAAGCATTATTATCCTAATCACCATCAAATATTTATTCTATTTCCAGATGTTGTATAATTTGTATTATTACTGCAGTTTCAACATGCCCGAAATAAGGTTAGGCTACTTCTAGATATTGAGAAAATATATAAATAATCATGTCCCAATCCCTGAATAAGAGGTAAATTGGCGTAATCTAGTGAACAGCAGCTATCTTCATAATGAAGAACGTGGATTTGGAAGGCAGAGTGCATGCTCTTCAGGAAGGGCACTTCATGCGTAAAGCTGAGCGTGGCAGGAGGCACAGAAATGGTTGCTTAAACTTTGATGAGGCTGGCAAGCATGCCACTTAGAAAGCACTCACTTGCCTTGCTGTGTTGGGGTTGTGCTGGCTTGCACTAGGACTGCTTACAGTTTGGCCCTACAAGTAGGTGATATTTGCAGTTTGCTGCATATTTGTTCAAGATTTTGTGCCATATTTGTAAACAGACTTTAAAAGTTCATTATGAGTGGGGAGCTCTGTAGTTATATTTCAGTGTTTTTGTTTAAAAAAGTAGGTGAGTAAAGTGAAACTATAGGTAATGTTAACCTACCCTTCATCGTAATATTAAGCAGATAGATTTAGTTCACGTTAAATACATATGCAATTTATTCAAGTAGCAGGTCACATTAAAAGGTACATTATAGCTCCATTGGTTTTAATATGCCATTCAATAATTTGAACAGAGGTTAAAAAAGCTGCTTAACCTCCATTAAGTATTTTTTAAAATGCTTTCATTTAAATTATTTTAGGTACATATACTAATAAATAAGGCAGCATTCTGTTTTTCTTAGTTCCTCCTCCAGTGCTATTTGACCTGCTAACCCTCTATAGCAGCCACTTAATCAGAGATCGGCAGAGGAGTGATGTCAAGGCTCCCCGAGTCAGTGACCGCCCTTGTCCTTGGAAAAGAAAGGCCAGGGTTTATGCAGAACTAAATGGTTTAAAAAGGTTTAATTGATAGTGTGAACAGGCTGGTTTGTAGAAAAGCTTACATGACACTCGGAGGAGTAGTCCCACAATAGTTCCTGTTAAAAAGAGAAATAATTAGAATTATTTATGTAAGTATTATTTTTAAATTTTCTAACTAATGGTTATAAGCATGTATGTGTTGAGCACTGAGCTTTCTGCTGCAGGTGAAAGTGTAAATTCTTATCTTTGTAAAAGCACTGTATTGCTCTTAGAGCACAGTGAGATGTGCTATTTTCACTGTTTTAGTGAGAGCTTATTTAGATTTTAATATTTCTAACTTTTATATAAATATTCTTTGTTAGTATGTGCCAAAAGAAATTTTTCTCCAAAACAGGGAAGAGTATAAAAAGTCTTCCATATAGAAATATAGAAGATTTTAATTGGTTTCAAGTACTGTAAACATATCTTATGTCTTTGTCTTGGGACAAAGATAAGAAAACGTATTCCAAATGTATAAGAAAATGTACTCCAAATGTATATGTAGCCAACACAGCCTAGTTAAAGCACACACAAATGAATTAATACAGGCAGCCCTGAAAACATACTGAGGATTTCTGAGTCTGTTGGAACATTTCAAGTCTATGACACAAGTTAAGTGGCATTTAAAATAACGTCCCAGTGTAGCATATCTTTTATGTGCTTTGATAAAATCCGAGACGTTTCCAAAAGTTACCAAAATCTTAATGCAGGAATAGTTGCCAATTGAGAAAAGATCAAACTGGTTGTAGCTTTTGGAAATTGTTTTATAAGGAGATTGTTTTTCTTAAAGCTCTTTTTGGAGCATTCAGCCATGCGTTTCATCTATTAGGCTGTATCCATGACCTCCTGTTTTCTAGTTTCTTCTCATACAAGTAACATTTTGGTAGATTGGTGTGCGCTTTATTTTTTCTTTAAACTAAAGGCATATGCAAAGAGAGGAATGCTTGATTCTAACATGAAACAAAATGAAAGAGCAGTTTTACCTTGTTTGGAAACTTGCTTTTGAGGTGTCCTAGGTTGCAGTGGTCGAAACGCAAGTTCTCTTCAGCCCCCAAATTGTTGTGAACATTTTGTCCCTGCCTCATTCTGAAACTGTGTTACTGACTGGGATTTGTGCCATGCAAATCCTATTCTGCACAAGTCTTGGATCTTGTTACGAGAGCAGCAAAGCTGTAAAAAAGACGTTTTGTAAGTTCTTTACTCTGTAACCACAGGTTTGTGTAGAATGCTACGTAGTATGGAAAAGATGTAAAGTAGCATGTAGGATGTGTGTCTGGGCACCAGTGCTGAGGGTTTGTGTACATACTACCTTGCCGGCCAGAAGAATGTGAATTATCTTGTGACAACATTGCTGGTGTGGTTAACTGTGCATTTTGAAGCCCAGCCTGTGGTTAAGAAATGAGCATTACTGCTATAGATGGTAAGCATGTAAAAGTGCTAAAGAACTGGTCATGTGTTCCTTCTCTATACAGTGGGAGAAATGCTAAGGGGATGATCAAGAAAAAGAAGCTGAATACTTTGCTATGACTTTGATTCTTCCTTTTGAAAAGTATGTTTGATTGACAAATGTGATCAGTTATGGGTGAATTGAAAAAACACTGAAAAAGAATAAGCATAATACTAGTTATATACATAGATCTCACAGAGATTTGCTGTGGCTGTCTTAAAATTAGAAATTGGCTCTGTTATACAACAGTGGATCCTTCATAAAGCAACTTTTATGAGCCCTTCTAACCTTGCTGTAAATTAAGCTTGCATTAAGTTGTTACTCTTTGCTAGGTGGAGTCAAATTCTAGATGGTAGAGGTAAATAATAATGATTATGACAAACAGTATGGATTTGTAATCTGATGTTTCCTCTTTTTCCTCTGCATTTGATCATGGTAATTTACTTACAAATTAGTTGGGAGAAGAAATTTTTTGCATTTTCCTATCCCTTGCTTGTAAAAAAGTTTTGCCTTTACGTGCTACTTCTGGGGGGCAAAAAGTAATTGTGGTAGTGTCCAGGAACTCTTAGAGCATTTCTAAAAGATTATAATAAAAAATATCCTACCAAATCCTTCACTGGTCTACAGTGGTTTAGGCAGTATGACTGCAGGAGAGCCAGGTTGTTTAACACTAAGGTATAGATTATAATTAGTAATTTCACTGCTACGATAAAAGCAGTACATGCTGTAATAATTGATCCTGCTCAGGGAAAATGAATTTGTTTTCTAGAAATGTGCTTATTTTCCCATTATAGACTTCTCTTAGATGTTATTTTATACAAAAGAATCATAGAATCATAGTTCTGTGCAAAATTCCAGATGGACAAGGATCTGGTTTAGCCTGAGTGCTTATCATTTACTGCAACTATAAAGTGGGTCCTGAAGAAGCGCTTTGACCTTCTGCACGAGTCCAAGGCTTAAACTTGTTTCCAACCTTCCTGTTAGGTTCTGTGAGTGGAGTCGTTCATTGTGCTCAGGAGTGACATTGCTGGGAAATGGTCTCCTCTATTTATGCACAGGATGGGCACTGTAGAGCGCAGAGAAGTGCAGCAGGAGATAATACATGCTGCCTTACTAATAACTTCAGGCTATTTGCTCTCTGTGCTGGCTCGGTTCGGGGCCTCTCTGGAATAAAGTGCCAACAGCGTGGTTTTTTATGATGCGAATGTATGTTAACTGGAGACTGATATCACTTCACTGTCCACTTGAGATTTATCTCACCGAGGACCAGAGGCTAAACTTGAACAAAGATTTGAGCAGTAAAATTCTAATGTTTTCAATTTGTTTAGTTCCTCTGCTATTTGGATATGAGCTCACAGTGCAACACTGCTGCAAAGACAGAGAATACCACCCTAGGGGTGTATATATAGAGCAATCTCTTGTAAGACAAATAATAAGGCCTTGAGCAATATGACATGTTACAATATAATTTTGGGCTCCTTATTATAAAGCAGGACATCGGGAAGTTATTGGACAGAAAAAAATATTCAGTAGCTGAGAACATGACTAAGAAAGTACTGATTGAACTTGATCTGGAGAGAGGGCAAGTGAGAGAAGTCTGTGCAAATGCTGCATATCTCAGCAGCAGCTGAAGTTTTTCTGTTGAAGTTGTACAATAATAACTAATAGCAACCAGCCAACGGAGATAGAAACTCATATCGATGGCCCTATTTTAGGATTCATGTTCCAATATAGGTACTTGTTGTTGTCTAGTGTCCCTTAATACTGTGCCATCGGGATTGTTTGCAGAGCTCTCGTGCATTGCTACATTTTTAATAAACTGTACCACTCCAAGGGGAGAGGGGGAAAAATAAAGAGAAGAACAACTTGTGTGAAAAAAACAGTTAAATGTTTATTAATGTTTAGGTAAAAATAGAAAATGTTTTGGAAACTTACGTAATTATATTTTTTACTAGCATGCCATTACTTGAATTGTCTTCTGATCAGAAAGAAATTATTAAGAGTAGAGTAAGTCCATACATAGTGATATAAATTACGCAAGTGGAACAGCATCATTAAGAGAATATGTGTAGAAGCTCTTTTGTTAGGAACTTCTGGTGAGGTTGTAAATAATTGGTAAATTCTTCAATGGCCAGATTAGAGGTGTATAAACTGTATCTGACCATATTTATCAGTAGTGTGTTAAAGGCATAAATAATGATTGCTTGTGAGGGCAATAGGATAAAAGATAGCATAGCAGAAGCATACCAGATATACTGTGGGGAATATGAAGTGAATGCTCAAATTCGTAATTGGAAATAATCCAGGAACGGTACAGGATTCAGAGTGAAAGCTTTTTAATATCAGATCAGTAACTTTCTTTTATCAGTTTATTAGTTTGTATAAAAGTATTTGTGTACAAACTCTATGTGAAGGAGGAGTAAAATATAAATTTTACATGGAAACTGGGAATGATCATCAAATGTAGTTTTTCCAAAGAAACATTATCATGTTTCAAGAATTAAGCTAACAACTGGTTGAGAAAAATTAGGAGACATTTGTAAGAAAATATGTGCATTCTCTATGATTTGCAGCTGGCTATCTTCAAAGCTGAGATCCCAGACTAGAATGGACAAATATCTCTTCTCTGTATGTTATTTTTTGTTTCTACTGCTTGTGGTGCATTCATGAGTATTTCGCATGTCCTTGGGTCTTCACTTTCCCCACAGACATGTTAATGTACTTCCCCTATTTTGCATTTGCTCTGACTAAGAGTCTGGAGAGAGATAACAAAAAGATTCTCAAAATCCCTTTCTTTTGCAGGTTTTTATTTTTCTCCATCCAGCGTCACTGGCTGTCTGCCATGCCTGTGCCACATAGCTGGTTCCGTGAATCAGATCTGTGATAAACTCACTGGCCAATGTAGTTGCCAAGATGTCTCTGTAACAGGACAGACATGTGAACGTTGCAAAGAACTTTATTTTGGATTTGACTCTGTCACAGGGAGGTGAGTGTTTGTTTTTTTTACAGGTCACTTATAACCTCCTAGTTACATTTTTTCATATGGTTCAGTCGAGAGTTTGGTGACAGTGAAAAGATGTGTTCTAGTTACGTTAATCCTTCTATGAGTTCATGTGTGCACTCTGATTCATGTGTGATACATTACACAATCCCCTGTGCTCCCATGAGCTGAAGGAAATAGAAATTTTGCCACGGGTTTAAGTAGAAACAGCATGAAAGGTGTATGAGGCTAAGTTATAGCAATTTGTTAATTGTTTCCCTACGTTTTCTCTGCATCTTCAGTAAGGTGTGTTGTTTTCTGAGGTGTTAAACATTGACTATTAAAATGCAGGTAATTTGCCATTCTTATAATGAATGAACACTTTTGAAGACTTCAGGAAGTTTTAGTGGGGGGTGGTGGGGAGGGAAAGGGAAAACTACAGATATCCCTGACTTTCCAAATTTCTTTCAGTAACAGCAGTACAGATATTCACCACACCTTTACTCTTAAAAATTTGTTTTTCTGAAGCAGTGTATTCTTTTTCAACATTTTGTTATGTGCCGCAGGGTAAATTGTATTTCTAATGTGGGCTGGGGTCTTTAAGTACCTTGGAATTAAAAGGATTCCCTGGATTATAAGGGGAAAATGTATCTATATTAGTTGAATATAGTTAACAGATAACAGTTGAAATCTGTTATTTCAACTATTGCTCTTTTTTTTCCAGGATCATCTTTCTTGCCTAGTCCTCACAATCTCAATTTCCTTTTTGAATATTGTCCAGAAAGATTGAACAGCTCTTATGCTATCATCTTTTCATGCAGATTGATGGTGTTAAATTGTTTTGCTATATTTGGTATTTTTGCCTTTTAAAAAACCAAACCCACATACTACAGGCAGAAGCAAAATCTGTAGAACGTTCCCCTCCCTCTGCTCCTCTTCCTAGCTAGTGTGGGGTAGACATGCTTTTAGACAGTGATTAGCAGTGTCATCTTGCATATATTTGACATTATTCTGCAGATTTTTCACTTTAACTTCTATGTTGCTGTCACTCATTAGGAAATTTTTTAAACTATTTTTTACTGTTTTGGGTCACAGAGGCATGTGCTAATAGCCATAAAGTAATCTGGAGGAATAAGGACTTCCTATTTTCACTTCCTGTCATTTCTAATGGTGAGAAATAAAGTCTGTGTAATGTTAAAGTTCCCTTTGAAATATATTATCCTTATTATTAATGATACCTTTTTTTTTTTTTAGTTACTTGAAATAGATTCTCCTCTCGCCCCTCAGTTTTAGCACATTTGTGCTAAGCAATAGCTTTTCTGAGCTAAATACTGGATTTCAAATACCTGCATTTTAACCTGTCTTTTGAAATTCAAGATGTCGAAATATAAATTATCTAGATCCAGACCTTGTTGTAAAGTTTTTAGAGTTCTGGAATTTGAATCTGAGTTGTCTTTTATGTCTTAATACTAGTTAATCCTCATGGCAGTATTGAAGACTGCTCTGGTAGTACGTTAACATGATTAACTTGTGTTGCATTTTCTTGGCTCCCCTTTCATTGTTGTCTTCTTGGGCAATGTACTTCTGTTCCTCAGGCAGAAACTTTTATCCACGGAAAATGATAATGCAGGTCTTTATTTGTTAATCTATTTTATTCCATTTCTTTATCTGTTAATATCTTCATAAAAAGAGTAATATGCTTTTTCTTTCTCCATAAAGTCGCCAGGTCATTTAAGCCATCCTTGCTTCAAGTGTCTTTTAAGGACAGAAAAGGATGTGAGCTATTTGTAGTGGCAAAGACATATCTCTGTTTGCACAGTAGCGCAAAAGAAGCAAAAGTTGTGATACACAGAGATTGTGAGGCTTTAAAATTCTCCCACTCTGAATGTATATGTGAGCTGATTTATTTTGTGGTGTTTTCAAGATAAAACAGGAACTCCATATTCTTTAATGCATTTCAGGTTATGAAGCAGGAAAAATTCCTTGGCAATTAAAGAATTAGAAACACTGGGTGTGTGCAGCAGTCTGAGCAGATCTGTAATGGTTGTGGGCATCTGTACACATTTGAAATGCTTTACCTCTGTGTTGTTTACTATAATGACCTGGTCAATGAACATCACAAATTGTTTATCTATTTATATATATATCTTGACAGATTACTGTTTATGAAATCCATTTAGCAAGTGAGGTTTTCCCATAAGGATGAAAAATGAAGATTTTAAACAGATTGCTGGAGAGGCTCTAACTGCACCTAGAGAGTCAATGTAATAAAGGTTTCTCTATATTAATATTACAAAAACCATTTATCCTCAGAAAATCAATATCACAATTCATCTTGGCATGATGTTTCTCTTTCCATGTTTTAAAAGTCTGTTTTCCTTGATTATATATAATTCTGTTTTAGTGAAACTCAAATATGTTTGACTTGGAGTACCTTGAAAAAGTAGCATTTAGCAAGAATGATGCAAATATTTCTCACACGATTAAAAGTTACTTATCTTTTAAAAGAATTGGATATTTTTTTGAAAATTTTTAATTGACTGAATCCTTAATCCTGACGGAAAAGCATGAACTACGCCTAACAACAAATCCAGTTCTAGTTTTTTGCAGTTTAAGAAAATTATGCACGTGGTTACACAGAAATAATGTGTAATCCTGTGGAGCAAAATATGATGAAATATGTGCTGTTATTTGCAGGATCAGGAGCCTCATTCAGTATAGGTGAAGGTAGGGAGCCTACACTTTTCCTAGAAGAAAAATGCGACAAGCGGAAAGGAACGTCCCTGCCCTGCCAGGCTGAGAACTGTCACTGTGACTATATGGGTATTGAGTTTGATTGTCATGTGTGAATGATAACCAAAACTAGAATAATTGGGAGACCCTTATTCATAAGAGGTGCAATAATGTACAGGAACAATAAGAGAAACTTGTCTGTCTCTATCAAGAAACTTTTGTTAACATCCTCCCCTACTAAATAATCAGCATGTAATGAAATTATGAAATAATAATAAAATACTGTCTTAGTGAGCAAATAATTCTGGGTTTTTTTTGGAACTAAACTGGGTTTTTAGTCATGATGTTAAAATACTCTAAAGAAAACCTCTGTTTAGAGGGGGATTTGGATGCCCTGTCTACAGATGAAAAGACTTTTGAAAAAATTGCCCTTTTCTCTTGACTGTAAAGGAGAGCAAACTACAGTATAGTGGTTTCCAAGAGAGAATGTATTTTATTTATTCTCAAAAGGATATTAGTCCGTAAAACAAATTTGCAGCTTATTTTGCAGCTTTAGCTTTTATCAGCCTTTTTAAGGGTGTTGAATGATTCCCCAGGAGATCACACAGCACAACCTGCTGTGGAGTAAAGGAACTCTAATACAGAGAGCTCTGCGTTAGGCAGCAAATGTATGTGAAGAGTTTCCTTAAGCTTGTTTAAAAATCTGTCACATTTAATGCCTATTTCACTGATTATTGACCTGAATTTTAGTGTCCTAATGTGAAAACAGTTTCCACGTTCCCCTCTTCTCTCCCTCGCCTTAAAAAGCTGACACCTAAAACATAATTGAACTCACTTTTATTTCTGATTTCATATAGATAGAAAGGGATATAGACCACTGTATGGTGGTGGTGACAGGGAGAATGGCAAAGTAACTTGTATATTGGCACCACCACATATTTCCTTGGATCTGGTGAAACTGGCCAAGGAAAGAGCAGCCAAATATAAATTGACTCTTGTCTAGTCTTAGGGTTAGCAGAGTGAAGGGGACATAGCATGACTGCCTTGGACTTCTCTGTTGTGTTTTTGCTGCTTCCTCACCTTGGGACCTGGCATCTGGAGTAATTTAAAATTCCCTTGAGGCCGATGTTGCTTATGCCTGAGAACTGGAGTTTTCCAGCTCAGGGCAAGGGAGGGGAAGTGCAGACTTCCCAGTATGTTTTAGCTGCAATGTACCTTCCCACCTGTCTCCCAGACCATGTTTTTTCAGAACTCTTTTAGTTAGCAGCAATTGAAATACAGTGAAATTAGGATCTAAAGTATAGGGTTTTATTTGCCATTGCTGACTTTGTTATGAGTAATAACGGCAGACTGTATTGCAAGGGGTAGCATAACGGTATTTGTAGTCATTTGCTTTGCCTAATTTCTGACATGTTCTGGCTCTTTGAATATTTGCACAATCTGACATCGGTATCTGTGCTATAAATGAGTGTCAGTGGGGAAATAGTGTATCAAGTGAAGAACAAGTTGATCACAAGAGGTTTCACATGCAACAGCCAAAGCATAAATTAATCCTGAATGTATTCTACTGCTGCCAGAGAGATTTATGGAATTGAAGTGTGGCATTTGTATGATACCAGTGCTTTTAAATTTTTTGTTCTTTTTAATTTAAAAATAATTTACTTGCCCATTTAATTAATTATTCGCTGTAGTTATTTCAAATTTTGTCCTTCAGGCTGCAAAGAAATTGTGCTTTCTGTTATAATATTAGTATTTCTGCTATTTTGTTTCCTGTCACTATTTTAATCTGAGGTTTTTTTCTCCCAGTTTTGGTCACCATTCGTTCTCCTTTATTCACAGAGTGTTATTTTTTTCAACCTTAAGTTGCCTTTGTGGACAAGAAATTATTAATTGATTTATTTTTTCCAACTAAAGCCTGGTTTCCCCTGAGGTAGAAGGTTGCATATTTTGTGCAGAAACCTCTTCAGCTGGTTACATATATATCACTGAACTCTGCAGCTCTCAAGAAAGGTTGTATGAGTAAGCATGCAGGACTGAGTGCATAATGTGGTTATTACCAAACATTGTTATCCAGTTTGTGTATGGATCAATATGTATAAAAGCTCGTTAATTCTAAGCCATTTTTATATAAATTAGAATATTATTCTGGCAGTGAAATACTTATTTTTATAGTGGGCACCTTTTTTGTAAGTTTTTTTTAATCAGGCTAATAGATTTTCTGCTCTGTTTCAGACTACTGAACTGTTTATGATGTTTTAATTATGTTGCCCAAGAATCTTTTATACAAAACCCTACTGTGCTTAGCTGAAGTGTTGATGTGTGTTGATCACTTCCTTGATTTGTTTTTGTTTATAGATGTCAGCACTGTAATTGTCATCCTGCAGGAGCCATTAGTGGGACTTGTCATCTTGTTACTGGACAGTGTGTTTGTAAACAATTTGTAACTGGCTTGAAATGTGACAACTGTGTTCCCGATGCCAGTAATTTGGATGTCCACAACCTCTTTGGCTGCAGTAAAAGTAAGTGGATGTAAGGTCTTAAAAGCATGTCTTTCAAATTAAAGTTCTTAATTGATTTAGTCAGTATGGAATTAGGTCAGCAGTAATAAAATTGGGGTTTATTCCCTCCCCACCCCCAAATATGGGGTCACTGAAGTTTGGGTGATTTTCAGTGTACCTTAGGACTGTTTTCTAGAATGTACAGAATCCTTTGTGTCATACACAACTTAGGCTTGCAGTCTAACCAAGGGGAGAAGTGACAACCCATAGTTCCCTTGCACATGTTCTTTGTAGTGACTAATCCAGAGTTCACGTTTTAGTCATGTGAATGCAACAGCATTTGTACAACTTACATCTTCACCCCCTTTCCTGGCACTGACAGGAGGCAGGACACCTGCCTTCAGAAGGTCTGTTGAAAACCTGGTGAATAATTCCAAATCTTCTCCTCAGTGCAATGTAGGTTTGCCTTTCTCCTCCTGGGGTGCTTCTTCAGTCAGTTTGGGAAAATATGTGATGTGATGTAACAGAGCATCATGAATTGCTGTGTATGAGGTGGGGCTAATGCTATGTTGAGGATCAGATCATGAATTGTAATGAAACAAATTGCAATGGAGCATCTGGATATGAAGATCACCAGCACGCAGTCTCCAAGCTGGCAGGGTTTTTAAAAAGGAAAAGGCAAATGTTATAAGAAGATTGAGTACTTAAGTTGTTTTTGGGTCAATGTTCAGACATGGGTTTTGAGGACATCGTGCTGTGCAATGCCAAACCATGTGGGAAGGAGCTCAGCTCACTCTGGAAAAGCTGTGTTACATTTTGGTGGCACACCTTACTGCCATACACAGTTAACAGCCCAGTCTTGGAAGTCCTGTCAGCAGTGAGTGAGGAACTCTGCAGATGCAAACTGGACATTTCTGTCAGCAGACCTAATAAATAATGGCCACACTAGTCATACTGTGACAGTTAGCTCAGGTAGCGATGTGTAATGCAGCAACAGGGTTGGACATTCCCAAGTCATCTCTGGGATGTGTTTCTGGATCTTCCTTCAGCAAAATATTTCTTTGTGTGTTCCGTATGGGTATTTATATGATATTCATAACTGTGGTATGTGAAAACCATAGATTTGCAAGCAGAGATGTAAATGCACAAAGTGTTTACAGGTAGAGACAGCTCTATCTTTGATATTAGTTTGCATTTCATTGTAAAACAGTTTAAATTTCAAATAATATGCATTGTAGAATGCACAGCATTATAAATGGATATCATAAAGAAACTGATTTGTTCCCAGAGATGATTTTTTTTTTACCTTTCCTCAAAGTTTGGAAGTGTTGAAATAGTTTTGCTTTGTTTTTCCCCATACTCTTCTGTAGAAGGCACACTATCTATTCGTTGTTCAGGCAGTTGATTGGTTCGTTGTGTCTTTGAAAAATGTAAGATGTTTCAACTGAATGTGTATTAGTAATAATACATGGCACTTTTATGATGCTGTTCGTCTTCAAAGTGCTTTACAAACATAAGCCAACCTACTTATTTGTGTTGGGATACACATTGGATAAAGGTCAATAGCAATTCGACTATAAAATTGATTAATAATAGTATGACATAGAGAAATAAAATAATAGATTTTAGTTAGATAAAAGTACATCAGGCAGTACTCTAAATGACAAGCGGAGTCCTCTTCTGGACATAAAGGATATAGCAATTGAAGTCTTTTGGTTATTCATACCAAAATATTTGAACTTGTTGCACACCAATGGAGCTTTGCCTGGCTTGGCATTTCAGAACAGTATTTTGTTGACATATTCATTGCGGGTTATAAATCTTTGCCAAGAGAAGCAAATATAAGTTGCTGTCACTGTCCAAATAGTGTTCTTTAAGGAAAATACCTTTTTCCTTAGCAATTTTTATACTTAGCAGTATCTTAGATGCTACACAAAAATGTGCAACAAAGAACTTTGCTTACATATTTAAAACTCAAATCAGCAAGCATATAGAAGCAATACGCAATAATATGAGACTGCCAGTGGAGAATGAAGGATGATGCTGGTAAATTGCTGTGATTGTTCAGGTCTTGTAAGTATGTCTTACATGGAGAGAAATTCTTTTAAATGCTGAAGGGATGTAGGAGGACTTGTTTTCTCTGATTCTCAAACTTTACTCCTGTAGACACTTTAGCATACATTCACTTCCTAAGTGAGATGGACTCAAAAGCTTCAGACTGGCTGCAGAACAACTTGTGCTTGTTAAGGGGAGATGATGATTGTGTTGTGTTCAACCAATGAATTCTAGAAATATTTTGTGCTATTTCTTGGCTGAGGGACTTGAGTAGAAGCAGGGCTTTTCATTATCTTACTCTAAATAAAAAGCTTAATCTCACTTTCTAGATTTGTATTAAAAAGCAGTATATAGTGTGGCCCACTGATTTTGGCATAAGTCTCTACATCTATCACTTGTGTGTCTTGAGGTCTTCATGACATTTTCTGTCTGCAACTTCATTCTTTGCTTCTTGTCTCCTGTTAGCTTGGCTGAACAGATTTTAGTAATTAATTTTTGGTGATATTAAGCAAATATCCACATAATGAAGAAGATAATTTATAAAAAGAAGAGGAAAAAAAAATCATGTTTCTAATCATTATGTTCTCCTATAATACTTAATGTAGGGAAGAAAAGTTAATTGGGTGGTTCTGAATCCAGCTCCTGGTAGCTTACTCCATGTGCTGATTTCTCTACTGCCCTGGGCTATTCTCATTCCTTGAGCAAAACGTTTTCCTCTAGATCCACACTCCCTTGGTGAAGAGGATGGGGAAATGGCACAGTCTGCCTTTGATAGCAGTTACTCTCTGCCAAAACAGACCTGTCTTGTTCTGTGCTGATGCACGGTGTAAGGAGGGACAGAGAGTAGGGCTTTCCTCAGTATAACTGGATTACTGGAGGTCCTTCAGCAAGCTGTGGACTCGTGTTCTGAGTTGAATAATAACATGAATATAGAATCATGGAATAATCTAGGTTGGAAAGAACCTTTGTGATAATCAAGTTCATCCATAAAAATGTAGGTTGATGTCAACATGTGTGTATCTATGTATGTAAAGATTAATTTCTGAATATTAGCTATTATCTTGGAAGGACCATGATCAGACATTTGGATTACAAAAGAGATATAAGAGGGACTTTGAATGCTCTTTCTTAAAATGTGAGGCACTTGGCTTTTGAACTTCAAGTTTGCTTTTCTCTTTATTGATACTAGTGCAATTAAGTAGCACATTTTTCAAAGGTAATGGAGGTGGCAGCAGAGTCGTATTTTGGTAAATAAGCATGTCAAGCTGATTTCTTAAAATGCTTGATACCTTGCTCTCATGGGTTTCAATTCCACTGGAAAGAAATAGAAGTGAATTGGCTAAATAAACTTCAAAATTTCGCCCTTTATGTTTTTGTGATTTTATTATATTAAGTAAGCTTTTTTTAACACTTCAGTAAAATCTGTGCTTAGTTGGACTGTCCATTTGTATTTTACTAGAGGAAGTTTTGCCTGGTCTATGCTAAAATGGAATGAATCCTCTGAAAAAATAAATCCTAGTTGAACCAGAAACTTGCACGTGTGACCAGATAAATATGTTCTTGTTTTATAAAGGTCTTGAAATACATTTCAAAAAAAAAAACGTGTTGGGAAAACGCTTTATTTTGGGGTGGAAAGGGGGATTAAGTTTATTCATCATTTGCTTAAATATATACACTTGCTTCATGGATAACAAGCTTTGTTGGAGAGCATTTGTATGGACTGGTTTAGTCCATTAGTGTCTTGCCCTAGTGACAATGCATTTACTCAACAGGTTTTTTTGGTGAAGAAAGCTTAGCAGTTTCTTTGCATTTTTCTTTAATTTTGTGTAATTATTGATTACCTTAATTTTTACATCCTCAATTTTTGTGTATGTTTTAGCTCCTTTCCAGCAACCTCCTCCTACAGGAGAAGTTCTCAATTCCTCTGTTATCAATCTTTCATGGAGTTCCCCTGACTCTCCAAATTCTAACAGGCTTATTTACCAGCTGTATAGGGATGAGGAAGAAATTTATACAACTGAAGACTACCATCCTTATAGTAAGTAAGGTGACATCAAAGATTTTGTATTTGTGTGTGTGTATGTATCTATATCTATGTGTGGTGTTTCTTAGGTATTTCTCGTTCCTGTCACTATCATTCTCTGTGGTTTTGAATACATTATCCTGTTTTCATTTAATGAGTTACTCTTCTGTGTTATTAATTTTGCTTGGAAGAAATGAATACCCTAGTCTAAAACCTGGCAAATGGAATCACCCAAAATGGCTGATAATTATTTTATTTTTTAATCTGAAAAACTTTAAAATTGACTTACCAAAAGTATTTCTTGAAAATATACACAGATGCTGAAACCTACGAGTCAAAGTCACAGATAAAGAATTAGGGTGAACAGAAGAGACCATACTGTGCTTAAACTTCTTTTTTCATCTTCCTGGTTTTAATCTGTTAACAGATAGGAAAGCTTTTTGTGGCCTCTAACTTTTAGCACCTTCTGTTAAGCTATCAGTGTAGCTCCTGATTTGTCTTTAGCAGCACCACTTCTCTCATGTTGAGGCTTGCCGAGGGATCCTCAGAAGGCAGTCCTAAAGGATTCGACACTCTGTCCAAGCTGGAAAGGCCATTTTGTGCTAATATTGATCCACTTATCAAAGAAAAGGAGATGGATTTGGATACTGTTTGTATGTATACGTGGCACACAAGTGTTTTTTTTAGGAGGACGGATGTGGTTTAATGCCACTAAGGTTTGACCTCTGTTCTAGGGGCTTCTTCAGTTTGTTGCAGTTTCTTACCAATGCAGCATTAATGTTTTGCAGAAGTTGAGTCTCTCTAATTGTTGGTGTCTACCCTGGAGGGAAGGAAAAAAAAAAAAAAGCAAGCTATTTTTCAATGGAAGCACAGATCCTTTGGAATGCACTTCATATTTCTGTGTTTTGGTTCATGCTGCAGTGTTACAGTTCATTACTATGTGGCTTATGTTGTCAGTTTGGGCACTCTGCAGTACATACTGTGAGGAAAGGTATGTGACCCCATGTAAGCATGGGATTAAGTGATTGAGAGGAAGAAACACTAAAAAAAATTTAGAGAACTAATAGAGAATATTCCAAGTCCTTAATTGGGTTTAAAAGCCTAACTTTAGTAAAAATATGAATTAATTTCAAAAGAAAAGCTATGATATTTCATTGTTATAAATCTGTTTAGTAGTGTACTTGAAATGGTGCATTGTTGAGGATGTTATTTCATGATTCTACCTACATACCTTGTAAAAAGCAAAAAAGATCTGGTTGTATTTAACTGGATGATGAGACATTAACATGTTTCTGTTTAACAAAACATTATCTTCTTAAAAACAGATTTGTTTCAAAAGACATTTTTAACATTTCCTGGAAATTCCCTTAATTAGTGATATGAAATCTGGTGGTGTTTGGATATCAAAAATACATTGCTAATGCTGGCAGAACTTTTCATAATGTTATTTGTTTCTTGGTATAGTTTGGAATTTGTAATGCTTATGAGCTGAGAGTACAGCTGGATCAACATTATCTTATGGCTAAATGAGACTTTTATAGAAACATTGAACTGCCCAAGGAAAATTAAGAATAATCAGCATGGTGACCTGGATGATAGTATTTCAGAATGCCCAATTAAAACAGTGTTTCTTTAACTACTCTGGAAAACCTTAGCCTCAGGTTTCCCAGAGCAGTCTTTGTCTTGAGAATAAAATTAAATACTTGCTCTAAAATTGGAAAAAACACCCAAAGTTACTAACAATTCTAACTCCAAATCAAGTTTGTTCTAATTACTTATAAATGTAACTAAACACAAAATCATAAATTCATTAAGGTTGTGAAAGACCTCTAAGATCATTGAGTCAAATGATTAACCCAGCACTGCCATGTGACCACTAAGCAATGTCCCCAGGTGCTACTTCTTTTTTTGAATACTTTCAGACATCTTGATTCTACCACACTGCCAGACAGCTCATTCCAAAGCCTGACTACCCTTTCCATGAAGAAATTTTTCCTGATATGTTATCTTCTGATACCAAATATCCAACCTCCTCTAGTGCAATTTAAGGTCATTTCCTCTCATCCTGTTACTTGAGAGAAGAGCCTGACCCTCACATGGCTACACCCTCCTTTCAGGCAGTTGTAGAGAGTGGTAAGGTCCCCCCTGAGCCTTCTTTTCTCCAGACCGAACAACCCCAACTCCCTCAGCAGCTCCTCATCAGCCTTGTGCTCCAGACCCTTCCCCAGCTCCGTTGCCCTTCTCTGGACATTCTCCAGCACCTCAATGTCTTTCTTGTGGTGGGGGTCCCAGAACTGGACACAGGATTTGAGGTGGGGCCTCACCAGTGCCAAGTGCGGCGGGAGATCCTCCTGCATCTTCTGCCTGCTCACTACTGACACACCAGAAAGTCTCAGTAGCCACTGCTCAGCTGGCAGAGTTGTTCTCCAGCCTTGTCTGAAGTACTGTGGTTTGCAAGGCCTGAAGATGACGTGATGTGGTCTCGTTATTGCTGGACTCCAGGGATAATTCTCTGATTGCTGTAGGGAGTTGAAGTGCTGTAAGCAATTATTGGACTGACTGCTGCTTTTGTGCTACAATGTCAAAGGTTGAGTATCTAGCAATACTTAGAATTTTGTGGTCCTCTTCTTTAAGTTGTATTCAGGGCTGGCTTGCCAATGTGGATGTACAGAGAGGACATAGAAATAGCTTCATCCTCTTCATTTGCTTTGTAAAGTTTACGAGTATCTGTGCTCTGACATTTAATATACTACTCAATGCTCACTATTTCTTAAGGCAAAAGGAGGTGTGGGGGTATGGTTGTACATAAATTCATACTGTGCTGTGATGACTAAGATGTGTAACTGCTTCTGGGATATGCACAGGAGCTAGTAATGGCCATTGGTACTAAAAAGATGCTAAAAAAACTACTAACTAAGAATAATGGAAAGTAAGGGGTGAGGAAGGTAAATACAAGCTTTGTATATACCTTTTTATTTTGTCTCACTTCTTTTCCAAGATCAAATGCTTTTCAAATGAGATATTGTTGTAGAAGTGAGGAAGTGAAAGCACACAAAGTTGAAATATTTGGTCTTATGCCATCAAATTAATCAAAAGCAGAGGTCTGAAAGTTTGCACAATGGTTTGGGTTTTTTCCTAAATTATATTCACTAATGTTGATGCTGATTTACATTTGAAATAATTATTTTGAAGAAAAAGAGGAATGAGAAGATAATTGCATTAATCTTCTTCATGATTAAAGCAGGAACTAGGAGAAGTTCAGTGGAAAAATAATTTCTCTAATGATGCTAATGTGCAGTGGAAGGTATAAAAGAGTAAAGGGAAGTTTTTTTCCTGTGCTGAAAAAAGTTCAGAAGTTACAATGTTTATGATCTCAAGAGGAGCATGTGAACAGGCATAATTATGTCTTGGATTAGAGCTGGACAGACTTTAGGTATAGAAATTGAGATTATTTTTAATGTCTTAGACTGATATAGTTTTCTTCTCACCTGTTTTTTTCAGGTATTCAGACCTTCACTGATACGATGTTAGCTCCATATACCTTCTATTCCTATTACATCCAAGCCAGCAATGTTCATGGTTTTACAAGAAGTGACTCGGTGACATACAGAACAAAATCTGGGACACCTATAGGAAGCTTGGATTTAAATCCTGTCTTTCCTGTTAGTCACCACTCTGTTTTGCTTTACTGGACAAGTGTCTCCAATGACTCTGGGCCCATAGAGAAATACATTTTGACCTGTACTAGCTCAGTTGATCTGCAGCCTTGTGGTCAGTATGAAGGCTTAAAGACTTCAGCAATTATTTGGAATCTCATTCCGTTTACAAAGTATGTTTTTTCTGTGCAAGCTTGTACCAGTGGAGGCTGCTTAAAGAGCCAGCCGGTAACCGTAGTTACTGCTCAGGCTCCTCCGGAAGGGCTACTCCCACCAACTGTAGAAACCATCAGCTCTACAGAACTGGCTGTGGAATGGTCACCACCTGAGAAACCAAATGGTAGGATATTGTGTTTACTTTTGTCAATCAAAGTATTTTCAAGGGAAAAGCAACATTTCCTCAAATCTCATTAGAATATCCTTATCCATGTGCCGTACACTGAGAAACGAAGTAAGGCATTTTCCTAATTTGCCCGTTTGCCATTAAATGTATCCTCAGAGTCTGTGTTTTATTCTTTTGGAGTCCAGAAATCCACTGACTGTTGGGTCCAGGATTTAGCACTCAGTGGCATCTGCTGCAGCAAAAATCACATTTATAATCAAACATTTACAGTAAAATTAATTTTTTCCTAATTTGCCAGATTGCTTAGTTCAGACAGATGTGGTGATATTTCCTGACAAAAAATAAATAAGCAGATAACAGTTATGGAAAAAAATCTAAGAATTAACAGAGAAGTCTGTTTTTGAACCCATCCGTCATGTGCAGTAGCCAATTCTATTACCAGTATAACTTTGTTAGGGAGTAGGTGATTGCCAGGAGTTGCTGGTCTAACTTGTATAATAATATTTTAGGTTTTTGAAACTGAGAACACAGCTGTTGTAGGCTTTTTCTGTGATACCACAGATTTTATTGGTAAAGCTATCTTTTAATATATGAGCAATGGAATAGAGCAAGTTTGTGAACTTGCTCTTACGTGCACAAGTATTTGTGGATGTGAAAACAAACATTTTCATCTGTTCACAAAATGGGCATCTGTCTATGGGGAGCTCAGCTTTCACTTTGAGCATCTCATTTTCCAGCTATTTCCAGACTGGACAGGAAGAATGCCCACACAAGAATAACTATGTATTTAGAGGGGCAGTTTCTACAAAGCAGGTCATGATATTTGCAGTTGACACATCGACCTGTGTCATACACTCCTCACAGTCCATAGCCATGCATCTAATGGCCAGCACAAGCAGATTTAAACAATATTCTCATATTTGCCTCGATGTCTGATCACATTTCCTGATCTCTCTGAAGACAAAGAGAATAGCTGTTTCTCCTAAGCAACCTCTCCAGTTTAGTGCATGAATACAGACCCAAATACATAAATTTTATGGCAGTTATCTCCTGGCTTTGCAAGAAATCTCTGGTCAGATTTCTTATGATCTTATAGTTAAACTACTTTCACAATCCAACGTAGATTGTATATTGCTTCATACCACAACACTGACTGGTTTTTTTCACCCGAGTGGTGAGGCCTTCCTGTATATATAATAAGTTTGCATTGATATAAAACTGATGCACATGTGTCTCCTATCCTGTAATATGTTCTAAAATGTCGGCATTAAAATGTTGCTCAAAATTTCCCTTCTCTTTGTCTTAAAAAAAAAATTTAAAAAAATTTTTTAAATGTTGGTATTTTAGTAGAACTCCAGACATCTTTTAAATTCACTATTTTTTCTGGCCTTTTTCCCTAGGTATAATTATAAGATACGAACTTTACATGAGAAAAAAATTAAAATCAGCTGGGAACTTCCTTCCTCCAGAAGTGCGTATTTTCCAAAGCAGTGGATGGCTCAGTCCTCAACCAGTTGTGGAATCTCAGAATGAAAATGCCTTGGCTCCACCACAGACCAGTACCACAGTCATTGATCTGGAACCATTCACAGAGTATGAATTTTATGTGCTAGCAGTAAACATGGCAGGTAGCATATCTTCAGATTGGATATCAGGACGAACAGGAGAGGCTGGTAAGTACTGGTTTGAATTTGTTTGATAGAACTGAAAGGAAAAAGCAGATTAGCATGTGTTCTTAATTTTCAATAAAAGTGTCTAATGATGGTTAACTAGGGATAAATTCACATTTTTAACTAATTAAAGATAGGTCAGATTATCTCACAATTTAGCATGTAAAGCAAAAGCATTTTCTTCTCCATAAAATAATTTTGTTGCGGAAAATAATCCATGTCAATTAACCCTAAATTTTATCTACAAGATTGCAAAGTATACCAAGCAGTGTTTTAATTTGAAGAACTTGAAAGGGTTACCTTTTCAGGAGTACAGTGCTTGAAACTTCTGCTGAGACCCCATTAGTGAGAGATGCCTCTGCCCGAATTAAGGTACAGATGAGACCATATGCCGAAGCCAATAACATGGATTTTATTTAACAATAAATGTCAAGTGAAGAGATAGAAAGAGAAAAGAAAAGGGAGAGAGAGTGATCAAGCAGAAGACAGTTGCCACCCATGGATCCAGCAGTGTCCTGTTGGTCCTTTTTCACTCTGGGCTTCTCAGTGATTCTAAGGTCATTCCAAATTTTTCAGTATTTATGCATTTTAGCAAATAAAAGAACTAATGCTCATTGGCTACACAGCTCTCTAATTCTACTGGTTAAATGATTCCCTTGCTTCTAATGCTAATTATTCCACATGCTCAGTCTTTCTCTTTTTTTGAGTTGGTGGATTTCTTGGGTTGATGGGCTGTGAGTCGGTGGTCATGATCTCCCCTGATGGAATTACCTTTTACCCAGTCAGAGCTGATTTCAGCACAGTTACCAAGTTGGCTTTTGTTGTGGCCCATAACTTTTGCATTCTTTGTGTCCATTATCAGTGATATATTCTTGTCCCCAAGGTTTGTTAACCTCTAGCTAGGTCTGAGATAACACCTGGACAATTAGTACCATCTTTATCTTATCTCTAGTTCTTGCTGTCATGGCTTATCTTACAGTCCAGATTCCAGGTATCCAAAGAGGCGTATTCAGGAGAGCTTCAGTGGTCGTTGATGTTTGCAAAAGCCATCTGTTCCATGACTTGGGATGATCTTTGTTTGCCTGGTGATATGTCTGAGCGGTTGCTTCTTCACGCAGTTTGCCGAAGTGGGAATTTTTGTCTGGATGCATTTAACCAGGATGAGCAAAGCAGATTTGGCATGCACCAGGCCTGGAGTTAATGCCATCCTGTCGCTCAGTTCTGTGCTTATCTCATGGCAAAGTCCTTGTGGTCTTAACAGTATTTGAGACAGCCAACTGTGCTCTTTAACTCCTTACAACTCTTCATGTGCATATATAGAGGCAAGTGTCATAATATGGCCCCTTTTTAATGAAGTATAACCGGTTCGCAACCTCTCTCATTGAGACCCTTCTGTTCAGATTTTCAAAAGGGCTTTGCCACTTGACATATTATTTGAAATATCAGCAATTTATTTCAATGCTTTCGGTAGAAATCTATGGTTTTCAGACTGATAGAGCCTATGCTTGGCAATTAAACATCTCTGTTACGTTACTTGTGCTTTTGTTTGGTGTTAGCTTGAAAATCGTGTCATTTGCTCCAGCAAAACAGCAGGCTAAACTAATTCCTCCTTCAAAATGAGTCTTTGTGCTTATCTGCTCCTAAATACTGTATGTTATAAAAGTGTTAAATTGTATTTGGGAAGAGGTCCATTAGTGCGGTTGTTTGTACGAAGCAGAAGTGCTGTGAGTTGGTATCCTATTATTACAGAGGAATCAGGTGGGGATTTAACTGCAGTGCAAACAATCCTTTAACAGATTTCCTATGGAAGACAGGGGAACTGTTTTGTAAGAAGTGAGAGACATGTTAATTTCAAACAGGCCTAGCAAACAGAATCGCTTTTAAGATGCTGAAGAATTGAACACTTTTTGCTTTTATCAGTTTTTTCCCATGTTGCATGAAGTTTTTCTTCAAGGCCTTTTCATTTGTATGTACTTTCCTACCTGCTACAGGGGATAGAACTGTAGTGTTGATTAGTATTTCTTTGAAGACAGGCAGAGTTTTATTCTACATTCACAGGCAGAGTTTTATTCTACATTCACAGCCAGAGTAGAAAACAGGAGAATGATGAGTGAGGTACTTACCAAAATAAGGTGAAAATTCCAGCTAGACTTGAAAATAAGGTTAGAAAGGGAAAAGAAATGATTGTCTGAAATGGTGTTTTACAAGTACAATGAGGAAGCTTGCATTATACATACTGCTCATTTATTTTATGAATATTATTAATTTAACTTTATTTCAGCCCCAGCATTCATGCCATCTCCATCAGTATTCCCTCTTTCACCATATTCCCTTAATGTGTCGTGGGAAAAACCTGAAGATAATGTAGCAAGAGGAGAAGTGATGGGGTATAGCATCAGTTTGATGACTGAACAAAGGTCCTTGCCACCATTTCCCCAGGTATTATTGTTAGTTACATTAAGTTTTTTCCTAACTGGTAACAATAAAATTGATAAAGCCTGATGTCCTCTGAGGTGTCGTAATGAATTTTTTCCCTTGTTTGTTGTACATTCTCTGATCTAAATTTTCCACCTACCAGTTTGATGTAATGTTATACACTACTTCTACGTTTTAAGTTGTATTTCTGATCAGACTTGTTTTCAGTAGCAGGTGAGATTCAAAATTAGGAGGGATGAGATTGTGCAGAAACACTTAAATTACCTTGATATTTGTGTGTACTATTTCTGTATTGATGCTGTATTTGCTAATACGCTAAAGCCATGTTGTGTTGTAGGAATCTACCTTCTCCTTAAGAAGGTACTTGCCTGAATGAATTTTTGAAGTGGGGAAACCTAAAATACCAGAAAAAACAGATTTAAAAAGTCAAAATATGTGACTTTAAAATACTGTTGTCATGTTTGAGTGACTGGGTTTGGCAACCAAATATCATGGCATTAGTAGTAAGCTGAAATTTTAGGAATGAGCAGAAAAATTATACATAATCAGAATGTGGGAGTGGATCTGGTGCTCTCATATTGTATTTCTCATTCAGAGCTAATTTTGTCTTTTGGTATTACCACAGATGGGCCTCAGTTTATTTGCCTGTCAAGGAGGGATACTACTGTTCCCAGGGCTGTTGTAACAATACATAAATGCCAATTGCTTCTGGTCACTGGCTTGCAAGATTCTTCATCCAAAAAAACATCTGATAACAAAGTTATCTAAACTGCTACAGTTTATTCAGTTCCCCTCCCACTGACAGTTTATACTGATGTTGAAGTAAAGCAGATGCAAGTGTTCATAGGTATTTGTTATTCTCCTCCCTCCTAATGCCTGCTAATCATGTCACTCCTTCAATGGTGGTCAGATTTCACAACTTAATAGTGTCATTTTCGTCATCTCGATTGTAGCTGCACTGTTTGTAGTGATAACTGCACCACCACACAGTTTTATGAGGCAATAACTTTGTTTCCTCATTTATCCACTCAGGAACTGGCTTATTACCTCATAAAACAGTGTGATGGGAAGTATTATCATCTAAATCCCAGCTTGTGCAGACTCTCCAAAATAATCCTCTCCCTCAGTTGGTCTATTCAGGCTTTCTCACATCTGAGTGAAGGAATCTGCAAGTTCAGAGACAAGTTTCTTATTAGTGAACATGTCATCAAATGGCAGGAATGAAAATATTATTAACCAACTGTTGTCTTCCAATCTGTTTGCTTTGCAGGTTTTGCATATAGCCGAGGCTCACGAGCTCTCCTACGTAGCAACGGGATTAAAACCTTACAGGACGTACAACTTTTCTGTTACTCTCTGCAATCAAATTGGTTGTGTAACCAGTGAGCCAGGCATGGGGCAAACTTTGGCAGCTGGTAAGGAAACAATCTGTAGCACAGTGCAAAGCTGACACGCAGTTTACTAATGAATACCGTTATGATGGTCCTAGTTTGATGCACAGTGGCAGGGGTAGGTGTTGTATTAATACAAAGTGACTTGCTTCATTATTATTTGTTTGTTTTGACAGATTAAACCCAAAATTTTTTCAGTGGAGGTTTAAGGTACTCTGCTATGGCAGTAGGATTTGTGTACTGCTCTCTCAGTTGCAAGTTATGATATGTATAGTTTTTGTTCCCGTTTGTTTAAACGGTGAATGTACATAAATGTGGCTGCATCCACTCATTCATTTATGATGCTAAGAAGTTAATTTGTTGTTGGGGGTTTTTCAGTGTGTGTTTGCATAACAAGAAATGTAAAATGCTGCAGCTGTGCCAATGCCTTGCTTAACACATGCAGGAGGAGTGGCATGGCTTTAAGAGTAACATAAATACATAGTATATTTGTGTGTCCGAATCAGAAGCAACATACTGCTTTGGGTCTGCTTTTTGGTAAATGTTTGTTTTTTAGCCCCTGAGATTTGAGATTTTGCTTTGTAGATACGTATCTACATATCTATGGAAACAGTGCTAAAGAAACTGCATATATGTTCCTGTGCACCTTAGTACTTATTCAGTCTTCGAGTTAATTTCAATAGCATTGTCATGGATTTCAAAGGTACTGTCTACAAATTTAGGGAAAAATACACATCAGTCCAGAACAGAGATGGAGAAACCTTGTATTTACTTTGAAGAAAGGACTGGCATAAACTCACTTCTTGGACATCGGAGGTTCAAGAGAGTTTTAAGAGAGAAATTGTTTGGAATATTAGCTTTACAAATCTTTTTGTTCGTGGAATGAGGTAGTTAGTGTGATTCTTTAACACAATCAATACAAGCTCAAAACCATGTTATGTGACATACTGGTGGTCATCTGAAGAGAGCTGATCACTTAACATTGTGGTTTCCTTTTGTATAGGCATTTAAAACACATTGATTAATTTCACAATATTAGCTAAAATGCTTAACTAAAAATGTTAAGGAATTAGTGGTGTCATATGGGTGTTGCAATGATGATCTTTGCAATTTCCTCTCTCGTGAAATTTCATCTCACATAGGAAAAGATCTGAAATTTTCTGTTGAAGTGAAATTTAAGATGTTGGGATATTGCCTCTAGTCTGTCCTCAGTTCTTCATATCTATTTGTTCCATTGCCTTTCCATTTGTTTTCAAGTGGAAGGCTGGCCATATACAGAGCATCCAACTTGTATGACTTAATCCCATTCCACACAGCCATGAGGAACGGTGTTCCAGTCTGTGTTGATAACCATGGAAACAAATATCGCCTAAACAGCACACCTTATTACTACAAATGATCCAACTTTGCATTTATACATTTATTAAAAGATTCAGAAACAATAGCTTAGTTATGCTTGACAGCTTGTTTATGACCATCTCCTCCCTGGTTGTGTTAATACTTACAGACCTATCACATTAGAGAAGACAGGAGAATACAAAATAGCATAGCTGGCATGTCCTCATTTATTAGCTGTTTTGCAGTGAAGCCTTTTCCTACTTACTGTTGTAAGCCTTGAAAGAAAAGAATCAGTCCTGTATTATGTTCCTTTTATGTTTTTAAAGCATGTTTTTGCAATATCTTAAATTTTGGCAAACTGAAAAATGACAAACTTACATTTTGTGTGCAATTTTACCTTCCACAATTCATGTTTTTTGTTACTGGAGAAATTCGTTTCATCCTATCCATCCAGGTTTTTCTTTTGTCTTTTTTTAGTGGTTTTTTTTGTATTTGTGTGTGTGTGCATGTTTAATTCTATGAGGTTCTGTAAAACTGTTTCCAAAGACAATTGAAAAGAAGCACTACTTACGTGATGACAATCAAAGGGAGTTAAAACTTGAAACAAAGTTGAGGAAGCCAGTCCCTGGCATTTGTAAAAACAGATAATCAAGACTTAGTCCATTTCTATCCTTTCTTTTTTTGGCTTTGAATAATGCAAAATGAAATTAAAATTGCCTTTCTAGGACTGTTGGGGAGTTCTTTTTTATGAAGGAATGTCTCCCTGGCAAAGAGACGGCTTTCCTGGCTGTATGCCAATGCCCCTCCATGCCCTGGCAAAGGCATCTTTTGGGAGGAAGTCTTGACTGAAATGTGTTCCAGCATGATGGTCCCCTTGCATCACAACACATCCAGGAGCTTTGAATTGTGTTTCAAGCTGGGCTAGAGGTTATACTAAACTAGACTAATTCTTCTGCTTTGATCCTCAGGAGGAGGAGGAGAACCATGATGGAAAACCATGTCCACTCTCCTCCTGTGTATGGAGTATCCTAGTTTATCACATGGACCATTTAAATCAATGGGTATCTTGGTGACTGTGATTTTGGCATGTCCAAAAGATGTGTATTAGCAAGGGGCTTCTTTTTGAAATTGCCAATGGCTTCTAAAATTTGCCTACTAGAAGTCTCAAGTAATTTTTAAGGTTTGTTCAGATCCATTAGGGTAATTCAAAGCCTAGTTATACAAAAGATACTCTTTAAAACCTAACCTTTTTCTCTGAAAACCTGTTGGATTGTCTTTGGTTTTTTTTTTCAATACATTGTAAAACAGAAAATGAAAACAAAGGCAGAAACAAGGGCATGAAATCAGTAGAAACAAAATTGCTGAGGAAGAAAAGTAAGTGGTTTTGAGGTAAGATTGAAAAGACAAAGAAAAGAGACTACCTCATGCAGGAGCAGAATTTAAGGATAGCGCCCAAGGAGGCAGAAGCATCGGGAAGAGTCTGCTGGTTTTTCAATGAGAAGTCTCTTGGACTAGAACTGATTAAACTCAAGAAGCAAACTTAATGAGTGGATTCATTCTAACTTGGTTTACTATAGGCATCTGTACTGGGAATATCTCATGAGCAGCTTTGCAGGAGTAGAGTGAAAGAAAACTCAAATTGGCCATATATCTTTGTGTCTGTCAGACTGGCAAAATCACTCCTCCTCACCCATACATACACCCATGATGTTTGTAAATGGTAATAAAAGAAGACAAACCAGAAGAATGGGAGGAGAGAGAGTGAGAAAACAAAGTAAAATTATGAAGAATGGAGTTATTTTATAAAAAGGCTGAGTGGAAGCTGTTACAAAAGCATATGAAGCCAGGAGGGTGAGGTGAATAAAAGAACAGTTATGCCTGATGCTCCAAGAATGGTAAAAAGTGTTGGAAGATCAATGTTAGTATAAATGCAGTATTGGGATGAAAGATCAAAACAAGTGTAAAAAGGTAATAGAAGAGTATTACCCATCCCTGTTACTCAAAGAGAAGGTGACTGGACAGAAAGAGAACCTCGGTTTGGTCTGTATGGATACAAATGCATAAATAATAGACTTTTAAATATTCAATTAATTAAGAAGTGTTTCATACTTTTTAATCAGTGTTTTAAATGGTAAATTAAGGTGCTGCAGCTTCCACAATCCTTGTGGTATTTGAAATAATTTTTATGTGCAGTATTGTGCTCATGCTACAGAAATCCTTGGCTGATAGATGAGGCAAAAGTTCATTGTTGATATGTTATTTGACAGTTTGGAATCCAATTTGAGCTTTGTTTTTGTCTGTGCTATCTGAAGATCGTCAAGTGGATCTGCATGTACGTAACTGAAAGCAATATTGGACAGTAATTACACATTTTTCATCTCAATACATACAGCAAAATTTTACTTTATTCTCCTCTCTGGGTTCTGCCATGTTCAAATTCCTATTTATTCTTGAAAATGTCATTCAGCCTGTTGTTTTTACTAGGTCTTGGGCAATTTTTTTTTTTTTTTTTAATTTTCAAAAGCACTATTTGTTGCATGGTTTTCTCTCATGTAGGATTCTGAACTGGTACCTATAGAACTCTGCTAGCTGGTACCATTGAGAGACCTGGTCCTTGGAAAGTTTCTTTTTGTGACAATGTGTCTGCATGAAATTATGAATTACCAATACAAAACGTGTATGTTTTCAAAATTTTTTGGTGAGGTAGAGAAACACCATTTTATTCCCATCATTTTCTGTCATTTCAGCAGGATGAAAGTAGCCGTGTGAGTGCTTGGACCAGTATAATTGCTTATGCTACTGATCTCAAATCATATAGTCAAAGGTTGCCCTGAACTATCTATACAGCTATGTTTCATTAGCTACTGTGTGACTAAGCTTATTTCTTGTAATTAAGTTCGCCTTTCCTTTGCCCTTAATTTTTTTTTATTTTTAAATTCATTTAAAAAGCACTTTTTAAGACATTGCTAAGTATGGCTTTGTGATTGCTGCCATTTACCCCAGCACATTGTATTCCTGATCTTTTGCTTTTGATGGCAATTACAGGGTTCAGAAGCTAATTTGTAGAAGATATTCTTCCAGCACCAGCTGCATCTGGCTTCTTGGCAGACTTCTCAAGCAGTTGTATTTGGGGCTTTGGAGTTGCCTCTGGTTCTGCTGGGGTAATTCTGAGCTGCCTTACACTCCTTGTTGTTTTCTTTTTGATTACCCTTTTAATCTGAGTAATTTGTCCATTTTTTTTCCATTTTTTCCATTCATGAATAAGGTCCAGTGCAAACACTTTTCAAAAGCCTCATTTGTTTATGTCTGTCATAGATGGCTTCTTTACAAAAGGCTATGCCTCAATTTTAAAATCACCGATACCCATTAAACAGGTAGTAAGAAATGTATAGTTTCCTTTGTTGCAGAAGAGAAATACTAGGGCCATTTGCTGCTGTCCTGGAAACACAGATTGTTTTGCATGCATGTACATAAGTCTCTTCATTGTGAATAGGACCCAAAGTGATTAAACAAGCACTCTTAATATGTTAATTTATAATTTTAATTACAACAATCTTGTATATATAGTCATTAGTGAATACTAATATAAATATTTTTCTACCTTTTTATTCATAATGCATAAACCAATCATCCAGTTACTTCTCGGCAGTTGCCTGTTTCCGTTTCATAATACAATCTTTGTTCTTAGTTATGAATGCATTTTGTTCATTCCTGTCTTGAATAATCCCTCATTAAGCTAGTCACTTTCTGCTCCATGCTAAAAAGGAAAAATTATCATGCAAATGTGGCATGCCATATTAAAAAGCACATTACCAAACACTTTTGTTGCTGTCCTTCAATTAGTTTCCCTTCTTTGAATTTAATTTCATTTGTTGTTAAACTACTGACTTGATGTATGGACTCATGAATTTGAGGCTGCTGCCAAGAATGTAGCAGGAAAAAAATCAAAGCCTCTTCAGAAAGCTACAGAGGCAAAGCTGGAATGAATTTGCTTCACCTTTGACAAGAACACTTGAGCAGCACTGGAATCCTCTGATGATTCAGCTTGGCTAATTATCCAATTATTTATTCCAAGAATAAAGACGTTGTTTTACAATTAGAAAAGTGTAAAGTAATCTGAGAAATTTCGTAATGACAGATGACTGAAGTAACTTCCGAGATAAATAGAATCTGCTCAAACTTGTCTTGCCAAGTGTTCAAGCTGTAGTTAAACTGATCTTTGAGTTTCAGGAAATCAGTAGGGACTCAAAAGTTATTTGTTTCTTCTCCCCTACCAACCACATATTACACGTCAGAAAATAGCTCAAAACAGCTCAGTTTGGTTTTTTTTCCTCCCTGTCAAATTTGCAACATTTTTAAGCTATGTTTAAGTTGCATTCCTCTTGATTAAAAGCTTTTGGTTCAAAGCAATACTTTTTAATTGCCTAATAATATAAGTCAGTTCTTAGGAAAGAACCGTGCATTTAGGAGTTCATTTGCAATATAACTGAAAAATTCATTGCATGGCAGTAAAACAATTTACTGTTAATTACAAGGAGAAGAATTTGCTGTACCATGCTCACAGATTGCCATGAATCATGCAGCACTCCTAGAGATTTATAACAGATGTGTAAGTGGGATGAATTAGCAGGGTTTAATAACAGAGACACAAATCATGCAGACTTCAAGGAGCTTTAATTGATATACTAGAATGTGACGGGCATGAATCACTCAGCCATTCAACAGCACTGTAACATATGGTCAGCTCAATATGCTGCATCTTAAATCGGTTGGTGAGTCGTTGGTTGTCCCATATGGTGGAAGCAATGTATTTTTCATGATTTTTAAAAAATACAGTGTATTACATCTATTTTAAAAGAAATATGATTGCAACATATCCATGTTACTGAATTTTCTTTTGGTGTCCGTTGTGGGTGGGTTTCTATTCTTTTTTGGGGAAAAGTCCAAAATGGACTCTATTTGAATCTCTTAAAACCCAAAATATTGTCAGAAGACATAGGTATTGTTGCTTGATTCATTTACTGTTGAAATGACTGATACTATTGTGAAGTGCAGAAAAAGACAAGAACATACCCGAAGTGCAGTGAAAAACTCGGGATCCTCTAGACTAATTACTGGTAGCAAAAATGAAATGGATGACCCATAGTGAGGCAAGGTAATTTTACCTGCAAGGTAAACTCCAATATGAAAAGAAAAAGGTATTTACTGTAACTTTTTGTCCTTGAGTTTAGTGGGTTTTTTCTCTTTTAATTTGTACGTATGCATTTTGGATTCATTAAAAACTGTATACTTTTCATTGCTGTTACCTTCCTGAACCATTCAGTGTCTAAGTGAAGGCTACGGTGGAAGAGTACACAAGTACCTACCTACAGTAAGCTGAGCAGAAGTTACTCAAACATATGTAAGCCTGTAAAATTTAGCCACAGTGTAAACATTCCTGGGACAAGAATCTGGCAGAGTATGGAAAAGCTTTAGCAGTTGTATTAGTAAACCTGACAGACTTGAGAAAAGAGTATTGTATCCTTAGAACCATGGCTGCCAGAATTTAATGTCAACAATTAAAATTTATTTTGATCCTTACCTAGTGTTTATTACTGTTTGTATACACAACAGACCTTACTAATACAGAGATGCACTATTAGATGGAATTACCATCTGTTCAGAGCGAAATGCTGGCATCTGTCTTCGAGCCTAAAACTAAAATGATATTATTTCAAACAAAACAAAATTAACTGCTCCTTACTTACCAACTTCATTTTTGTGTACATGTGTGTGCATAAACACATGGGAAAGGCTTATTCGTAATGACCTGTGTAGCAACATCTATATTTAGATATATGACTTCAACATAAGCTGTATGGACCATCTGTCTTTATTGGTCTTTTCTGTGCCCTCTGCTACACAATGGCATGCAGCAATCATGGGCTTTTAAATACTGTTTTAGCCTTATAATATATTAAATATGTATTATATAGCAAGACATTAAAACTACATAATTAAAATACACAAAAATGTGACTTTGAATCCACTAAAATGCAGTACGCTCATTATTTTGACAGATGTGTCTTAACAGAACATGACTGAAAAAAATTAAATAGGTAAAATTATACTTGATTCGTCTTTCAGAAAGTAGCTACAGGTACCACAGTGACACCTTTAGGAAAATATATACTGTGTCTTTTAGTGTCAAATATTTTTAATTTCAGCATTTAGTACCCTGCTGGGCTAGTGCTACAGATTTATTTCAAGACTTTCTGTTTTTGTGTGCAGTTGGGTTTTCTGTTTGGGCTTTTTGGTTATTTTTGTTTTTAAATACTTATGTGACCTATTCTGTACAGTTTGCTGCTGTCTTGATGCACAAGAATTCTCAAGCGTCAAAGAGACTGTAGTTTAAATATAAATGCTATAGCAAGGATGTTACTTTCTGAAAGGGTAGTCTGGTGTTCCATATATCACAAAATAATAAATTGTGTCATGCCAGTGTTTAATGTGTGTACACAGTGCATTAACTGTAACTGTAGTACATTTATTTGTGCTAGAGGAGACTTGAAAATGATTAAAAAATCAATACTTCCCTGTCAGAGAAGCAAGTGTTACGATGCATTTAAGTAGTTAATTGCATAAGCCCCATAAAAGCTTCAGGTTTGGGTATCAGAGATGCCATAATTATGGTCCAAGTAACTGCCGTTTATTAATACTAGACTTTAAAGGAAGATGTAGTTATTGTCATGAGTGCTAGTCAGCTGTATGCATTTTAAAAATAATGAATTTTAGCATTTCTGTTTTGCCATCAGTAATCTGAACTGGAGGGCTCAACCTCTTCAGTTCGCATTTAAAATGCTGACGTAGGCTGGTTCCCTCAAAGGTGAAGTTTTGATTGTGAAGCCATGTTTTCTATTTAAACTTGTGCATTAATACCACAATTCATTAGTGCTGTGCCCTACTTATGCAGGAAAGCTTATGACCTCACACTGCATTACTTCAATTTTGACATTGTAAATTTCTACCATCGCATGAGATACTAATTAGATTGTGAAGTCATAAATGATACCTAAGCAGGAATTTACAGCATGTAGTGCCATTGGCAGTTTCCCAGTTCCCCCACTCCCTGCTTTCTCCAAGAAGAATATCTATCAAGTTATGGGATGTAGGGGACCAAGAAAAAGAAAAAAGAAAGAAGTAATGTACTACTGGCAAATAGGAAAAATGAAAAATATGTTAATGATCTTGGAAATGCAGGAATGTTTAAAAGGATGTTATTAATTCATTTTAAATGAAGCAATATCTCCTTCTCTGGAGAACTCATGCTATGTACAATGCTGGCTGTGAAGTAATATGTCAGATTTTGAAGGCCCATATTTTAATTCAGGTTTTATTGTTCTTGAAAGGCATTTATTGCTCTTTACTGTGTCATTATGGGAACAAGTAATTTTTACAAGTTGTCATTGTATTTCGCTTCCTGTGCAGAAATGAAGTTTCTGTTGTTACATCCTGCTCTTTACTGGGGGAAGAAGGATGAGAAAAAAAGCAAGATAAGATGCATATAGAGTCTGTACATAGCAAAGTGTTCTCATACTTCTCCAGATGACGTCTTCTATTGTTTCAGTGATGGTCCATTGCTTTCCACCATCGTGCCATTATCCAAACAGGTCATGCTGCCCTCCAGTGGCTTATTGTACAGTATTTTATTAAAAAATGAAATAAGTTTGGTTAATAACTCAGCTATAGAGTAGCCAATGCCATCAGAGTGTGTAAAAGAATATCAAAGTATTGGGTTTAATGGTAGGAGGATCATCCTAATAACATAAAACTATCTTATGCTGCTACCTTCATGGAAACAGTCTTGTTTGGAGTCTTTGTGTGCACCTTATTTGGTGGAGAAAAATTAGAGAGGGTTGTTTTCTTGAAAGGAGTAATTATCTGAATACAAGCTGGTGTCTGGTGTGCACATCATGAGAACAACCGGATGGGCCTGCAGGACTGTGGACAGAGAGTTCTGCTTCTCTTGGTGATGATAAGTCCAGTGACAAGAGGCTCCTGTTGTCCTGTACTGTACTGAGACGTAACAAGAGTTATAACTGTTCAAATTTTCCTTTGGTTTTTTGCTCACATCCACTTGTGAAAGTCGTGCAGATACACACACAAGGAAGGAAGGAAGGAATACAAATGTACTTTTTATTAAGATGCTGATTAATATTCTCAAAGATTATGAACAAAAAATTTTTAGATATAATCATAGAGACAATTCTCTAAAGCCTGCAGAAACAAATAAAGTATTTCTTATGCAATTGAAAGTAAGTTTCTCATAAAGATTCAGAATGTTTTTTGAGGGTTTTTTTTCTCTCCTAATTAAGCTTCTGTGGATATCTGTGTTTATTCTTAAGAAGATCAGAAAATGAAACAGGATGTTTTGCAAAGTTAATGTCAATGTACAATAAATAATTTCCCAAGTGTTATGGACAATGATACCTAGATAACTTTTTTTATCCACAGCTCCAAGAAAGCTTAGTGCCCCTCGTGTTGAAGGAATAAACAGCACAACACTAAAGATAATTTGGAATGAGCCTGAAGAGCTCAATGGGCCTTCTCCCATCTATCAGGTGGAAAGGATGGATTCATCTTTAGCTACCATGAGTATAGAAGTAACAAAAGGGATACGTTTCCCAGGAAATGGGTATTACAGATTCGCGAGTTCCACTCTCCCCACCAATACTTACTTTACAGGTAAATGAGTTTAAATTACTTAGAAAATACACTGATTGTGCTCTGCACTTCTTTTACCATTTAGTATCATGTTCTATAAAACTTTTATGTTAAAGTAGGTAGGTTCTAATTTATTAAAGTAATGTAATGATTAGTGATGTGTGGGCTATTTTGTTTCTCACTTAAAAAGCCTGTGGAAATCATTGGACATGTGGGATTTTTATTACCTCGTGTTTGGACAGAGAGAGGTACATGACAGTGAATGTTGCTGCGTATTTGACTCGTTCTGAGTTGTAATTATAAGATTTTATTTGTTCTTCTGGGATAAAAACGTTTTAATTAATTTGCTGTGAGTGCTAAGATGTGTTTTATTTGGTACCTTTTTGAGGATTCCTGGGGCTGCATAAGCACTCTAAAAGCTCTGTCTTCCAGGTTCCGAACATTTGTGTTGTGATCCTGTTTGTTTTGTTAAGGAAAGAAAAAAGCCTGCCACTCTGACAGAATTCCACTGTTTCTGGGCCTTTGGGTGTTCTCTCTTTTTACTTGGTTAGTTACGTTATTTTGGAACCAGGAGATTTTCAGATTAACGCAGACCTATGTCCTATTTCTGTGATTCTTACAATTTGCTGATGCCTTCCTTCTAGGATAAAGCAAAGATATAGACAGTATGGTTTTTGCAAAAATGAACCTGATTGCATGTTTGAGATGTTGTAGAGGTCTGTAAGTGAAATCTTGCATTTGCATGCATGAAGTATGAGTATTTAAAAGAAGAAGCAGCAGAGCTGAAGACTTAAAAAAAAAGTGTATGAAAGATCTGTGCACATGTATATTTATCTCATGTCATGACAATGACAGCAGGAAGAGGGGAAATCCAGAAGGAATCTAGGTAACTGTAAGAGCAAGCATTAACTAGCACACTGATGGTGCAGGGGCCACAGCAGTGGCAACGACATAACTTAACCTGGTACTAAGCCTTGTTTGTTAAGAGAGAGAAGGGCTGCAAAACCTGTGCAGCATTGTTGACACACAAAAGAACGCTGGAGGTTTGGAGAGCACTCAGCTGACATTCCTTGCCTTCAGGGTCACCACAGGTAATTCTGGTGAGGATGTTTGAGCGCTCGGTACTTGCAAGCGTGTATCTGCAAATTCAGATTTTGTTTAAAACAGAAATCAGCTTCTTGCCTCTCTATGATCACTCAGTGAATCTGACTTAAAAAAACAAAGTTGAAGATGACTTCATGTTCTTTTCTGTCTAGGTGCTTACTTGACTGATAAATAATAATAACAAGTGATAATGTGTTAGTTAAATATTGACACCGTGTTGACTGGCACAACCTGTCTCTGTGCAGGAATCTACAGGAACAGCTGTTGGACTCCTTTCCTTGTCCAAATTGCTCAGTGGTTTTCCTGACATCAGTTTGCACTCTTTACTATGTATTTAGAAAAAAACCCTTTGATGTTTCTTCTGTTGTCTGTTTTGTCTGTTTGTAACCAAGCAAGCCCAACACCAATCTACCCAATGTCGATTCACTCTGGAGTTTAGTTATGCTCCATAAGCTGAGTCTGATGCCTTGAGTAAAGTTTATTGTGATGGCTGAGATAATTTGAGAGAATTTGGACAGGCAGGTTGGGAGATGGTAGAGCTTCCTTCATATTGGCAGCTGATGGCTGATAACGCTGTATGGATAAATACAGTTTATCATAGCTTTGGATTGTGTTCTTTCTCTTCTACCAGCTATTAGTCAGAGTATTTGGAGACAACCTAGAACTATAACACATTAGGCAATTTGTCCAGACAGCTGCTAGTAATGACTGACAATCAGATTAAATCAGTCTACATTTGGTACCTAAAAATGTGTAGCTCAGGTTTGGCATCTCAATAAAGATTTTAAGAAATATAAATCTGGGTTTTTCTAAGTAGGTCATCTGTCCTTCTTCCAAAACATGATGGAGGGGAAAATGATAGCAAATCCAGGAAAGTTTAGAAAGACAGACACTTAAGCGGATGAAAAATATTCTTTAACTGCACTCTGCAGTTGTTTCGTTGTTGAGACCCTCTCTTATTACCCATTTCTGAAGACAAGCAGTTGGCAATTGTGCTTTATGGATGGAACAGCTTTAGTGTGCGTGCAGCTGTGTACATTTTTGACACAAAAGTGTGCCAGCTTGTATATGTCAGTCAGCAGACAGATACTTCTCAGTGCGTCTGGGATCTCCCACTGTTAATCCAGAAAAAGATTGATCAGTTTATTCATTGCTAATAAATGCAGTTGTCCTCACTACCTCCCTGGCTGGTCTTACAGTCCAAGGTGCAAGTAATAGGGGCAGATGTATTTTCTGGGAAATTTTCCAAATTCATCTTAAAAAAAAAAAAAAGTTATTCAGTGAACACTGGCTACACTAAGCAGTATCCTGTCTGTAACAAAGCCTCCAGCTGCACAGGAAGATGTATTCTGAGTACACATTAGATGAGGGGAAATCAGGTAAAAAGACTTTTTTTCTGCTGGAACTGTCCACATGCAACTTTTTAGCTCTTCAAACTGTGAAGGAGTGTTTTGGCTATGTATAGCATCATTTCCGAAATGATGCAGACTTGATTTCTAGTACTTATTTTCATTCCTTGAAGTTCTTAGATACAGCAGCGTTCATTGTATCTATCAAAATACCACAAGGCAAAGGAGAGCTTTTGGTGTTCTTGTTTTAGCTAAAGAACTTATCCATCTCCCATCACTCTGATAACTGGGGTATTTAGGTGTTTATCTTCGTATCTTCCCTGTGAGACAACAAAGTGATGTGATTCTGATTTAACATGGGGAACTGAAGTTCAGATTCTGTTTAATGTGGGACTTTATACTTAGTATAAAAGACCTCTAGAAATGGCTAGAAGGTTTTACAAATTATTTATTTGGGGTGGTTTGCTTTTATTGGTCCAGCTTGTGTGCTGTGGCTGTGAGTCTGGAGTCAAAATGCTGCAGTACCACTGTTGTGTTTGCCTTTCCGATTCTCTTGTCGTCAAGAAAAGTAATTTCTATTTATACAGGGTGTAGAACAGGCAAGCTTGGAGTTCAAATGTCATTCCTCTTTCATGCTACTTGTTTTAAAAGAAAATTATTCATGTAATATTGATCAAAATGCAGTCTACTCTGAAGAAAGTTTTGTGTTTGGCCTTGCTTTGAATCCAAGTTTTCTGAAATAGGATAATACACTTAAAAAGAAGTATGTCTTGTCTGGACTATGTAATCTTTGCTAACCTCTACATGATGCGTATTCAGCTCTGTAATAATTAGAAAATAACTGTATGAGGTAAGATGTTAATATATTAAGGAGAACTTTTTTTTTACAATGACATTTTTAGTGTTGTAAAGTGGTCTTAAAAATGTGTATTAAAAAAAATATATGTATATCTGTGCTGGTGTTTTTACTGCCAGATTCTGACTCAGATACACAGACAATTCTCAGAGTGGAGAATCTTTCCAGTAACGATATTTCTTAATGAGTTTGCCATGGAACACTGCACAGGCATGGTTTACATTTGTTCTGAGCGGAAGTGCTGCGAATGGCTGTGGTCATTCAGTGTTGGATCTCCCCATAGCTCTTCATCACAGTGAACTCTCTTTGCAGTAATGTAAAACAAATTCCACTCCATAGGATCTTGAGCAAACATTTGATAGTTAGGGGGGCAGATATTTTCATTAGTTTGTGGAGCCAAATAAGCAGGCCTGTTCCAGCATCCCAGCAGAGCTTTATGGGATGTGTTATGACTGAATACCAAGAAAATGAACAGGATTAGAGGTCCTAAAACAATGTAAGAGGAGAGGCCAAAGAAAATGGTGTAGTTTAGAAAAATGAAGACTAAAAGGAGACATGATAATGGTGCTAAAATATATAAAAATATGTAGTTTAAAAGAAGAGAATGAACCTTTGGTGTTTACTGTGAGTAAAGCAGCAATGCACTCATAATAAGCTTAAAATACAGCAAGGTAGATTGTCGTTTTTTTCTAAAAGATACAGGCTAGTCAAGCAAAAGAACTTGTGAGAAAGAAATGAAAGCTCTGACACTGTAGATTTTAAAGAATAGTTGGATGAGCATTTGTCAGGAATAACCTGGGTAAAATTGATTCTGCTTTGTAGTAAGTGGATTGTTTCTGTGACCTCTAAGAGTGTTTTCCAAACATATATCCTGTTATAAACTCAGACTAACCCAATGAAACTAGGAAAGATGTTCATTTCACCAAATAACTTTTAGTAGGAAAGAGCTGCCTTTTTTTTTTCTGATTGACAATTTTCTTTGTAGAGGGAAGGTTGCGTGCGTTGAACAAGTTTTGCTTCTATTTTATTTCTCTACTCTAGATACTTCTTGTTACAACTGATGATTTAAGATGGTTAGAAGTGAATTTTAATCAGTAACTCAGAATAACGTAATAATTCAGTGTTGAAGAGAAATCATCTAGTCCTCCTGCTCATATTGAGTCCAGCTAGACCTCTTTGGGCTTGTGTCTGCTTGAGTTTTCTTTCCATATGTAGCTAAGTATGTTTCCAAATATTGTTTCAGTTCCCAGTTTGACCCATCTTTTGGTTTACTTTTGTCCCTTATATCTATACAAAATTTCCTGCATATGAACTTGTGTCTATTGCCTCTTGTGTTTTCACTATAGAGGTCCAAGAAAGTGACTTCATCTTCTTTATGTCCTTCAGGGAGGTAATTGAAGAAGGGAGTAATTTCCTCCATCCTTCTGTGCTTAAGACTGATCAAACCCTATTGTCTCAACCTCTTGTTGAATGTCATGTACTTTGGCCCCCTGACTGTCTTGGTGCCACTCCACTGGATTTGTTCCAGTCTACAAGAACCTTTTGTATTTGTTTTTGGTTTTTTTGTTGTTTTTTTTTTTTTTATGCCAGAGTACCCAAAACTGTACTGTAGGACTTGCATTTGCCTCTGCTGGATTTCACAAGGTTTCTGTCAGCCCATTTCTTCAGCCTGCTAAGGTTTCTCTGTGTTGCAGTGTATCCACTGCAGCCCTTAATTTTATTTTTTTAAATTGCCTCCAAACTTTTTGACAGCTCACTCCATCCCGTCACCTGGGATCCATTTTAATGAATAGAACCATTAAACAGAATTGGTCCAAGTACCAGTTTCTTGTAAACGCTGCCCACTGGGCTTTGTGCCACTTGTCACAAGCCTTTGAGTCTTGCTGTTTAGCCAGTTTTTTACTCACTTTTATAGTCCACCTGTGGTCCATCTATTTCTCCAGATTGATGGCAAGGATTCCCTAATCTATAGACACTACTTTACAGCAAATGCAGTTAAATTTGTTTGCTTCAGCCTTATACTAAAAAGATGGAGAGAAGAAAAGAGGAGAGAAGTCTGACCTTTTTGCGTAGTTTGGCTTTATGTATTCTTTGTCACTCTGCTGGCATTTTTTCCTTTCATAGCTTTTGAAGAATCAGCCTTTTTTATTTCATTACATTGAACTGAAGAAAGTAAACAAGATTTTCTGAGGGAGAAACTGTCACGAAAGAAATTCTTACTCCAAGCTTTTGAATACTCTGAGAGAAAGAGAGCACATTTGTTTTGTGGACTTGAAGAACATACGTTTTGTCAGGGAACTCTTAATATTGCCAATCATTTTTCAGACTTTTATATTAAATCGTACACTAAAAAGCTCTTGGAGAACTCTCATTTTGTTGTGTCTTTTCTGTCTAGGTTGTTGCCACAGGACTTGTCCTTAGAAATTCTTTTAATTTTTATGCCAACTTCTTACATTTTCTCGTCTTGTCTTAACAAAAGAATGATTTGAACCCACATCTTCATCTTCTGTGAAAGAAAGATAAAGATCTTCTATATCACCGTCAAGTGGCTGGCTTCAGTAAGAAAGAGAACCATCCTTTTTTCTGCCTGAGAACTGTTTGCGCAGAGATTTTAGGTAGAATTTTATCTTAGTACTTAAAATGAGTTCACAGTTTCATCTTGAAAAACACGTTCCTTCCTTTCTTCCTTTTGAATCCCAAGAAGCCTAAAGATAGGGAGCGAGAGAAGAGCTGCACATAGAGAAAAAGGAGTGATCCAGCACAACAAAGTGAACTCTGCTTTATGAACAAAACAACTTAAAACATTTTTGAACATGCACAACGGGGACTTAGGCAACAAATAAGCCAAGCTGATGCTGACCTTGCTGGTGTTACAGGGGAAATATTTTCACTAAGATGAGCTGATATTTTAGGCACCGACATACTTTCTATCGTTATGAAGTAGCTTTTTTTTTTTTTGCTTTTTTTTTTTTTTTTTTTTTTTGCCCCTACAGGGAAAAAAAAAAAAAAA